>JAQQST010000874.1:0-14210 GCA_028646485.1 Cryptoprocta ferox
ATGAGTTTGGAAGTTTTCCTTCTATTTCTATTTTTTGGAATAGTTTGAGAAGAATAGGTATTAACTCCGCTTTAAATGTCTGGTAGAATTCCCCTGGGAAGCCATCTGGCCCTGGGCTCTTATTCATTGGGAGATTTTTGATCACTGATTCAATTTCTTCACTGGTTATGGGTCTGTTCATGTTTTCTATCTCTTCCAATTTGAATTTTGGTAGTGCATGTGTGTTTAGGAATTTTTCCATTTCTTCTAGATTGTCCAGTTTGTTGGCATATAATTTTTCATAGTATTCCCTGATAATATCTTGTATTTCTGAGGCATTGGTTGTGATAGATCCATTTTCATTCGTGATTTTGTCTATTTGGGTGCTCTCTCTTTTCTTTTTGAAGAGCCTGGCTAGGGGTTTATCAATTTTGTTTATTTTTTCAAAAAACCAACTCTTAGTTTCATTGATCTGTTCAACTGTATTTTTTAGAGTCTACATTTCTGCCCTGATCTTTATTATTTCTCTTTTTCTGCTGGGTTTGGGTTGTTCTTGCTGCTCTGCCTCTAGTTCCTTTAGGTGTGCTGTTAGATTTTGTGTTTGTGCTTTTTCTAGTTCCTTGAGATAGGCCTGGATTGCAATGTACTTTCCTCTTAGGACTGCCTTTGCTGCATCCCAGAGAGTTTGGGTTTTTGTATTTTCTTTTTCATTTGTTTCCATATATTTTTTAATTTCTTCTCTCATTGTCTCATTGGCCCAATCATTCTTTAGTAGTGTGGTCTTTAACCTCCATGTTTTTCAAGGTTTTCCAGACTTTTCCTGTGATTGATTTCAAGTTTCATTGCATTGTGATCTGAAAGTGTGCATGGTATGATCTCAATTCTTTTTTATTTTTGGAGGGCTGCTTTATGACCCAGTAGGTGGTCTATCTTGGAGAATGTACCATGTGCACTGGAGAAGAAAGTGAATTCCATAGCCTCAGGATGTAGAGTTCTAAATATATCTGCCAGATCCATCTGGTCCAATGTGTCCTTCAGGTCCATTGTTTCCTTAGTGATTTGCTGTCTCATTGATCTATCCATTGTTTTAAGTGGATTATTGAAATCCCCTGCAATTAGCACATTCTTATCAATAAGACTGTTTCTGTTTGTGATTAATTATTTTATGTATTTGGGTGCTTCTAAATTCGGTGCAAGATGTTTATAATTGTTAGCTCTTCCTGATGGGTAGACCCTGTGATTATTATATAATGCCCTTCTTCATCTCTTGTTACTGCCTTTAATTTAACGTCCAGGTTGTACGATATAAGTATGGCTACACTGGCTTTCTTTTGACTTCGAGTCGCATGGTAGATATTTCTCCATCCCTTTACTTTCAATCTGAAGGTGTCCTCAGGTCTAATATGAGTCTCTTGTAGACAGCAAATAGATGGATTTTGGTTTTTTTATCCATTTTGCTACCCTATGTCTTTTGATTGGAGAATTTAGTCCATTTACATTCAGTGTTATTATTTAAAAATATGGATTTAGAGTCATTGTGTTCTCTGTAGGGTTGATGCTTGTAGTGGTGTCTCTGGTACCTTGTGTTCATTGCAACATTTCCCTCATAGAGTCCCTCTTTGTATTTCTTGTAGGGCTGGTTTAGTGGTGATGAATTCTTCCAAATGTTGCTTATTTGGGAAACCCTTTAGATAGATAAGTCTTTCGAGATTTTCTAGGAGCCCTTTTGGAAATCTCAAAGTAACTTTGAGGTCAAAAGTACTCCATTTTGGATTTGATTTTCAACAAGTTCAAAATACCAAAGGGTTTGAATATTTGAGTATGTGAAGGTACAATTTTTATAAAATATATCTAAGTATCTTTTTAACCAAAGTGACCACAGAAGATGTTAATTAAGCCAAATACAAAAGATTATAGACTTGTGAATAAAATTTAGCTTTCTTAATATTGAGAAACTGGGTTTTCTTAATAGAGGACCTGATATAGTCAATGTGAAGCACAGTAACTTATTTTTGTAAGACATGAAATCCTTGTTGTCTAGGCAGATTAAAAGGTAAAGGAACTTTCATAATCTATTATCAAAATCAATCCAAAAGTCCAAGAAAACCTTGTCCCTTTATTTGTCTTCAAATTGTAATTATGTACCATATATCTTTGATAATGACACTGAATTTATTTATTTTTTTATGTTTATTTATTTTTGAAAGAGAGAGAGCAGGGGAGGGGCAGAGAGAGAGGGGGACAGAGGATCTGAAGCAGGCTCTGTGCTGAAAGCAGATAGCCCAATCTGAGGCTCAAATTCATGAACTGTGAGATCAAGACCTAAGCCAAAACCAAGAATTGGACACTTAACCCACTGAACCACGCAGGCACCCCTCTTCACCTCTATTATTTCTAAGTAGTTTTAATTATATATGTTAATTAGAATTCTTAACCCTTAGAATCCTTAATTCCTAGTGAAAACAAAAAGGTAAATAATTGTGGACTGTGTGTAAAACTAGCAGTCTATGAATTGGCATACTTATAAATACATTTTATAATTCCTAGAAGTATATTCTTCCTCATGGTAAAGTTTTCTGTGTGGCACAACCATGTTTACTAACACACCCAAATATCTTTAGTTTCTCTTTAAAAGAAACCCAAAGTGGATAAACCTATATTCCATAATTAATGTTTCAATGTTTTATCGTATTTGAAATTGACCTAGATATTCAATGAGTAACCTTCATTCAACGTATCTCAGTATAATTTAAAATTTTCAAGTTCCCAGAAAGGTTTTTGGAAACAGTTTTTAAGCAGATATACCATAAAACATAATTATTGTTGAAAAGTTTATTTATAAACTTTTACTTCTACTTAATTTATTTATTCTTAACAATTAAGTTTAGATTACTCATGAAAAGTTCATGAGATCATAAGCAACTAACATCATTTTTAGTCGTCTTTCTTGCTATCAAATTTTGTAGCAGAGATGACATCAGCTTATTTAACTTTTTGTAACCCTAGGTGGAATAAAAGTGCTATGCTTAATGTTGGTAACTCTAAAAAACTACCTGTTTTAATTAATCCAACAAACTTAAACTAGCTTTTATTTATAAAAGATTATCCTAAATCACATGAACTTAAAAATCAATTAGTTATATTTGTAAGGTTTTTTTTTTTTTAGGGTAAACAATTCATATAGTCTTAGCTTGTCTTTAAACCAATCCAATAGAGCTCAGATTAATTTTTGAGGGAGTGCCTGAGTGGTGTAGTGGTTGAGAATCTGACTCTTGATTTTGGCTCCCATCATTATCTCAGGATCATGGGATCAAGCTCTGTGGAAAGCCTTGTATTGGGCTCAATGCTGTGTGGACCCTACCTGAGATTCTCTCTCTCCCTCTCTCTCTGCCCCTTTCCCACTCATGTGTGTCCTCTTTTTCTCTAAAAAAATATTAAAAAATAAATAAATTAATTAATTTTCAAACTACCATTGGAGGTAGAACCATACTACACATCTAAAACAGGCATACATAGACATACATAAACAGAAACACAGATACGAGCTGAAATCTTTTAGCTTTTGTTTTAAAATTTTAGCCAGGAGACAAGTATGATAATGCAAAGGTCACTAGCTTATAAAACAACAGTTGAATCTAGGAGCACCTAGGTGGCTCAGTCAGTTAAGTGGTCAACTCTTCATTTGTACTGGAGTCATGATCTCATGGTTTATGAGTTGGGGCCCAGCATTGGGTTCTGTGCTGACAGCATGGAGACTGCTTGGGATCCTTTCTCTGTCACTCTCTCTCCCTTTCTCAAAATTAAAAAATAAACTTAAACTTTTTAAAAGAACAGTTTAACCCAAATAATGTTTTTGGCAGATACCTTAACGTTTGGAATACGTTAAGGTTATCTGCTCAGGTGTTCTAATATTTGTGGAGAAGATTTTTAAAGATTTTTACAGGCCTACTTTCCAAGAAATCTCTTCCTCCTTTTTTATTTCTCGTAATAATTTTCTCTCTTATGTTTGCAATTCGAAGAGATGGCCTAGATAACTGTTCCTGGAGAAGACAGGGTAGAATATTTTCATATTAAAGTCACAAGAAAAGAATGTAAGTTCTTCCAAGAAAGACTTTTTTTCCTAAATCTAGAATTTTGCAATCCCTACACACATTTTGAGATGAATAGGAGAGGTCTGGGGATGGCAAACAGGACAGGAGGACCTTAGATAATTTCTAGAGCTGCATTTTCTGTTCTTGGAAATATTCAATCTATAAGACAAGGACAATTATTTTTAATTCTTCAGATAATGGGTTGTAGCCTAAATGACATCATAGGTTGGCACATCCATCCAACTACACCATCTTTAATTTGTTTCTTTAGATTGAGAGAAGATATTCAACAAAGATGGAAGTCAAGGTTACTATGTTCTAGATCTAGAGCTGTTTGTCTTTAGAATATTTTAGTAAATCTTTCCACGAAGGCTTCAGAAACTTTTTTCTTTCCCTCTGTGTGTATAATTTCATTACAGCTTAGGTGAGAATGTCTGTAAATAGTTCCTATCGGTCTCTGAATATCCACTTCCAGTTTGGCCAACTTCTGACTTTAGAGATACTTTTAAAAAATCCTTTTGAAGATCTTGTCAGGTGTCAGCCAGAACAAACAGCAAATATTCCTGGCCATATTGAAAAATCCCATGGACCCAAGAGACATCCCCAAAGAGGGTGCAAAACATACTACCCTCTGAAGTTTCGAGAGCCACTCCTGAAGATAGTCTGGGCATTACAGACAGAGATCCAGATCTGACTGGTAAGAATTATTAACCTCCGCTGGCTTCTTCTGGTTTTATCAAGATCCCATCTGCTGGCTCCTGATATAGGAGGGCCCAAAGTAGAGAACATAGCACTGCTATGTTTTAAAGGCCCCTTGGCCTTTAAAAGAAGTAACTGGTAGGAGTTCATAGGAAAACTCCCAGACTGTTGTCAACCCTGTGAGTGACTCATACAAGGGCCCCCTTTAAAGGTAGATCTGAGGGTATTGGTAGGCCACTAACTTGGAAAATTTTTGTTCATGATCTTATAGTATCTTCAGAATGGAAATACAATCAGAGGATTACTATAATGTGAATACTCAGATAAAGGAAGATAGAGTAATAGGGGTCATGTCAGTCTTACAGTCTTTGATTGTATGGATCTCTATGTCTTTAATTTTCATTATCCTTTTGCAGTGAATATTTCAATGAAGTTATTTTGGAGTTTTGAAACCTTTTGAAGCTTCTGCATGCCAATTAAAATGGCTATCCCATTCTGTTTGTTTGATTTGGGAACTCTTACATTGCACTTATTAAATGAATAATCATGTTTAATTGGAATATTCCCAATATGGCTATTGTAACTCTAGGTTGTATTTGTAAGAGTTTGCCATTTTTTGTGGATATCTACAGCTTCTAGAACCATAGGTCTTAGGTATAAAATAGTGTGTCATAAAATGGCATGTTTAATTTTTTAAAACTTGAGAATCCCATTTTTTTTTTAGCTAAGACTTGGGTTTCTCAGAGCCAAATTAATACTTCAAAGAGATGTCTCACTGAGTTGGGGATTGTATGGTATTTTATAGTGTACTTTGTTACATGGAAATTTTCTTGAAGTCAGTGGATGACCCAGTGTCATTGTAACCCATTACCAACTTATCCTAACATGGGAGTCTTAGAGTCAGGTGGCCAGTGCTCTAACATTGTTTTTAAGTGCTCAACCTGTGTCTACACATTTTGCAGCTTTGGCTTCCAAGATCCCCCATAACAGTAGATCTATTATTTCTTTACCTCATGTGTTCATTAATAAAAACCAACAGTAATTGAGGAAACATAACTGTGGACACCAGCAATAATCAAAGAGTTGATACTGTGCACTGAACAAAAGAAGGCCTTGTGTATACCACCAGTGCCTCCCAAAGTAGTTGTTTAATTTTGGATTCTTTTTCTTACTAGATCAAAAGGTCTCCCAAATGGCCATTGTTTTCCAAACTGTTTTTAGTTAGATTGTGTGATCTAGACAAAAATAAGATATGAATGAGAGTTCTGGAGGAAACTGTAGTCTCTTTAGGTTCACTAGACTTCATGAGAGTACAATGTTTCAGTCATTAAAAAAAACTTGCAATAAAAGTAGGAGGGCTATCAATTGAAGAAAGTGGAGAGGTAAGTGGAATGCTTACCTCTGGTGACTTCAAATACTCTGTGGAGATGGAGAACCTAAAGGGTTTTGTAAGTACCAACACCCATATCTGACATCCATAGAAAAATCACCATGGATACTCCTTCAGATGTCACTTCCGACACCATGAAATGTCAAAAGTAAACTCTGCATAGTGTATAAAATGAAGCAGAAAAATTGATGTATTGCAAGCCTTTTGACTTGTAAGCTAGGAAGCTGAGAGGTATGGGGGGAAAGAGTTTTGAGTTTCTCATAGACAATGGAGTTTTTATGTAGTAAATGCAGAAGTTATCTGCTTTCTCAACTAATTTGTTGCCTAGTGGTCATGTTTCTTATTTGGATCAGGGTAGCCAAGTCAGGAGAATAAGAAAGTCCAGAGAGAGCATAAACAGACTTGGCATTTGGGTATTGACTGGCGTCCTATGCTGCTTTTAAGAAAAGCTGTGAATTCCTGTAAGGTTAGGTTAAGTTTCCTTTAGGCACCTGCACTGACCTTTGTCATTTTGTCTTTGACATAAGTGACTCCATTTTAGTTTGTTTATACAGAACCAATTACTCTTTTTTATTGCTTTAGTGTCTTAATCTTTAAAATGCGACTTTTATAACACATACCTTAGAGAGTTTGCAAAAGGGTTAAAATTGGAGATCTATTTTCTATCTATCATCTATCTATTTATTGCCTATGAATGTATTAAATATATATGAATATAATCATAGATAGATATGTCAATATATAGGAAAAGTACTTACACAATGCCCTGCACATAAAATATTCAATACATTATAAATATTATTATTCCTATGCCACAGACACTTGAGATAAGAAGAATAAACACTATGCTCCACCTCTGAGAGCCCATACTTTAATACTTTTGTAAAAGATAGGATCTAGGCAGGGATGTCAGAACATTTTCCTATTTGCAGTGTAAATGTAATAGACCACATTTAGTACTCTGGTATCCAAAATGCAAGCAAGATGTTCTTCTGCAAATGTAACAATGGCCCCAATGGCCTTGAGAATTCGATTCTGGTTTCCCAAAAGAAACACTTGCTTTGGTTGATCCCATATTGGGGCTCAAATAACTATTTGGTCATAAGAGACCCAGGATCTTGAAAATATCGAACCAGCTTCCTGCTACTCAGAAGAATTTTGAACGGAGAATATCTGATCCTTTGATAATTGGAAGTTTGCTTTCAAACAATCAATAAAAAATCATAAACTCAATCATTTCAGCAAATTAATTGGTGATACATAATTTAAAAACTAATGTTCAAGAGATAGTTCCCTTTTAACCTTGCAAGTATTTTGAGGCAATTAAGCATCAATGGGAAAATTATATTCGTAGAATGAGACAGCAAACTGAATACATTTACATTTTATTAATTGAGAATGTTTCCTGAGGTTATCATGAAACTTGTGTATTAAATGCAATAAACACAAACCATAAATGAGGCAGTGTAGGAAAGGCAGAGCCTGGTGAGCAGTGAGATAGGGAGTGTGCCTTTAGTGAGATATTTGCCTTCCTTCACTCTACACACACACACACACACACACACACACACACACACACAGATGACCTTCTGAGGCTCCCCCTACTTGTCATTCAGATGTTCCTTCACTCTATGTTTTTGTTTGTTTTTTATTTTTTATTTTTTTGCTGTCATCCACAGACATCTGGTTTCTCCTTTTCATTTGTGGAAGATATCCATACCTCCTTACATTCTCTGTTTCTACCTCTAACCCTGCCATCATTTTTGAATGCCTTACTATGCACATATTTTCCCAACCAAAACCTCTCAGGTTGTAACTTTATCTTTAGTGACTGTCTTCTTTTTCATGCCATACATCACCTGTGCAGTCTTATCCTGGAACTTGCCATCTTGAAGAAAATGTGAAAACGAATTCAAATTACCCAGTCTGACCTCAACCTCTTATCCTTTAAGCATATCCTACTTATGTGCTCAAGTACCCTGAGTTCACCCTCATAAAGATCTATCATCTCCTCCATTACTCTACCCATCCATTTGTATGCCTTTCTTATTTCCTATCTTAAATCAATAGGCCATTGTTATAAATACTTTTTTTAAAAGTTAATTTCTCTCACTTCTCTATAGGTATTTTCCTAAACTCTAACTTGGAAAGAAATCAATCATCTGCTTTTTTCCTAACACAGGTGTGACAGAGCTTAGCTGAAAAAAAAAATACCACAAGATTGACCCATATGATTTTATTTTCATGACCCCTTTTTCTGTATGGGCAGGAAAACTGCCATGTTTCTCAAATGAACTCACTCTACCACTCCCTTTGCCAAATTTTTATATACTTTATACTTTATTCAGATTCTTAGAATGCGCCTCACTCCCAGAATTAGGTTATTTGCTCCCTTCATATCCTATTTATAAAATAGAAGACATCATATAGAAACTCAAAGTCGACTCCCCCCCCCCAAAAAAAAGCTACACATGTTTTGCATTTCATTTATTATCTTCTCCTTCCCATTAAAAAAGAGGAAAGAATTTTGGTCCTCTTTTATTTTTTTAATGTTTACTTATATTTATTTTGAGAGAAAGAGAGCAAGCGGGGGAGAGGGAGAGAAAGAGTCTCAAGCAGGCTCCATGCTGTCAGCACACAGTCTGACTCAGGGCTCAATATCACGAAACATGAAATGACCTGAGCCTAAATCAAGAGTCAGACACTTAACTGACTGAGCCACGTAGGTGCTTAATGCTACTCTTTTAGAAATTAGCTAGTATTTATGAAGATTTTTCTATGGATCAGCCATTGCACACCTACTATCTAATGTAATAACCATGACAAACCTGGAAGGAAGCCATTGTTAGTATTCCTTTTTCTTCCAGATGAAGAAGCTGAGATGCAATATGCTAAACTTTCTCAAGTGTATACATATATTAAATGGTGGAGTTGGCAGTGGAAGCTAGAAAATCCCGTGCCAGACCCCATGATGTTAATATCAGACTATATTATCAGTCCCTGACCAAGTGCTCTGGATCTCATCTTGCTTCACTTTTCCAAGGATTTTGCTTCTCTAGCAATACCTACTTCTCATACATTATTTTTCCTTTTTTACTGGATCATTCCTATCAGTGTTCAAACTTGGTCAAGTAGATTCCATCTAAAGTAAACAAACGAACAACAGAATCAAAGTCCATTGACCTCTATTCTATAATTTAGCTGTTCTGTATGGTCAATCAGTTAGTTTCATGCACTTCACCAAAGTTCTACACCCCCACCCATTACAATACAACACAATAAATTTAAAGATATATTAAATGAAAGTCAATGAAAGCAAAGAATACACATCCATAAGCAATGTGATATTTTAACAGATTTCTGGAAGACAGAAAATATTTGGAAACATATTTATGGATAGCAATGTGGAGAAGTCACAGTGTCAATCAAGTAAACACTGAGATAAATGAAATGAGGGGCCAGTCAGTCTGACATCCCTGGAAGCAGTTCCAAACCTAACCAACAAGAGTGGCATATAATAGGAACCAAGGATGAAATAGAGGGGTTATATGAAGGTGTGGTTCCTGAATAGTTGACTTCCACCACTTACCCTTCCCTTTACATGTAGCATGTATTGCAACACTAGGCAGGAGGACCAGAAAGCTATTTTATAAATAATAGTACCAAACATGTGGATAAAATTAGAGCAGTTAATTGTCACCACAGAACCTAAATTTCTTGATCCAATCTTGCCGACTTTATCTTGGTTCCTACCCCAGAGGTTCAGGTCATGTTGTTCCCTATGCTTAGAAACTCATCCTTTGATTCCTTCCTAACTTCTCACCAGTCATCCTTCAGAAATAAACTTAAAGGTCTTTTCCTAGAGAAAAGGTTTGGTATTCCCAACTTAAATCACTTCTGTCGCCACTGCTGTTTATTTCCTTTGCAAAACTTATCATGATATGGAACCGATTTTTAAAATTGAGTTGCTTATGTCTATCTCCTTCACTAGACTCGGGTACTCATGGAACCAGACCCATGTCTGTTTTATTTCTCTGCTGTGATCTTAGCACGTGTAATGATTCCTGAATATATAATTAAAGTTGAGGCTAGAAAAGAGGAAATTGAGAGTTTCTCTGGGGAAGAGAGAAGAGGGAGAGGACATAGAGATAAATAGATTGTAGATAGATGATATAGATGATAGATGATAGATAGATTATAGAGACTCCTTTTTTATTAGTACCCCTTCTCTTGAGAAAGTGCAAGGACTGGGGGGCCAAGATATTTATTCAATATGTATGGGTTTAGTAATAAAGAAATCATTTGGAAGGTGAAAACTTAGTCAAAGATGCTCAGTTTTGTTACAAGGCAGGTATGAAAAGACTGCGGAGAAGCTAGGAAGAACTAAGATCCTGGCACCAAGGTAAGTCCTCAGGTGACCATGGAAAAGTTAAGGTAAGGTAAGATCTATAAACTTGAATAAGGGATCAAGGAAAAAGCTAAATTAGCAATAATACTAATTTACTCAATTAGTTAATTTTTCAGTCATGCATGTTCTAAACAAAATCAAGAACTAACTTGTATACAGTTGCTTTATACAAAGGCCTGGTCCTTTTTAAATCCCTCAAGTGAAACAATGGTGATCCCAAAGTCCAGGACAGGATTGACATGCCAGGAAGTGATGAACTGTTTATAATAGTGTCTCAGAGGGCCTTATGTAGTAAGTCAGACAATTCTTTGCTTTGTTTACTTTTCAGCACTAGAATTTGGGGTCAACTCATGGCGTGGACAGTTCAATTTAATGGAATATCCTGCTTTCCTCTAGTTTTACTAGTCTACCTAATAGTTGTACTGGGACTTGTGGCTGACTTTGGCCATTGGGTTCTGGCTGTAAGTCACATATTGAGGCTGAGGCAGTTAAAAGCTGGTGTGCCAACTCCATTTTCTATTTTTTGTGGCTGCAGAGAACACATGTGGAAAAGAGTGGGCCACAAGTCAAAACAGCCTGGATGCCTGAGTAATGTCAAGAAGAAAAGAGCTTCCCTAGCGATGAGAGCTTCTCAACCCACATCACAATTTGCATGAGTGAAAAACATGCCATTCTTGTGTTAATCTGTTGAGATTTTGTGTTTTTCCAGTGGTGGTAATTATTCTGATTCATACACACCCTTAAAATGTCCTAGAGCATATCTCTCACTGCGACACCCTCAAACTGATATTCACTGCTTTAATTCCTTTCTGATGATGATTAAATAACCTTGAGCTCAACATAATATGAAGAAGCAAGACTTTTGTCTGTCCTATTTGGTGACAAGGGCTGAGGAAGCCTTGCCAGGCTGGACTAAAAGAGTGCTCCCTGAGTCTCAAGCTGCCTGCAATTAGCTCCTAACACAAGATCAGATGTTCCTAAAGAGGCACAAGACTCACATCTGAGCCTCATAAAAACTATTTCACTTCATTCCATTCATTTACAGTGAGGATGGTAGAGCATTGGATGAGGCAGGAAGATAGCCTTGGTCTCCTCATTCTCTTTTTCCAGTTTGGATGTTATGAGCCTGTAATGAATGAGGAGAGAGGAAATAAGTCACTGGATATACTGTAAGTGAAAATAAATAAGGGATAAATAGCTCTGGAGTCCTTCACTTTCTCTCTTTCCCCTAGAAACTCATAATTTCTTACTCATGTTATCATCCCTTTACAGTACTTCAGTGATTTGCCCAGTGCTTTTGGATAAATTTCAAATCCTTCCCATGACATAGATCACCACTACCACCACGGTCCAGTCATTGCCTACACTGAATGCCTCTTCTCTTGGGGTTCTCCTGGAATATTCTCTATGTATACACAACTATTCCCTATCCAGTATGTAAGCTCCAGCAGTGGGGATCACATCTGTCCTGTGTCATACTCAATATACTGAACACAGTGCTTAATAACTATTTGTCCAGTGAATGGATTACATCATCAAAATTTCCCAAACATAGCATGCCACTGCAGTCTCCTTCCCACTCTATCTCACAGCGGTGCTAACCTGTGGACATTCCTGGATTCCGGTATATTGTTGCTCATTTGTGTCCTTGCATGCCCATGCCATCTATATGCTTCTCTGCCAGGATAGCTTATGAAACAATTTCATTTTTGTATTCTCACTGTCTCAAAACTGCCTGTTATCAACAGGTGGTCATTAAGTTTCTGGAAACTTAGATATGAAATGATAGGCAGCTGGTGACAGGCTGCTCCTTTTGAAAGGGCATATTGACAGTCTTCTTGGGTGGCTGACTTCTGCTCCCCACTGTCCTCCAGCCCCTCACTTCAGCCAGAAGGCTTTCCTGCCTAAGGTAGATTTCTATCTTTGGCTGGAATGGAAGTTTCTCCCTTTTGCTCTGCCTTTCTTCAGTGTTCCTGCTTACCCTACTTGACTTGCAATGACCTTGCCCTTCTGGTACACAAAGGCCATTCTAGACTTTGAGACATCTACTTTGCCTAAATATTGAATTTTAGGCTATCTGCCAGTAAAGTGTTTACCCCATTACTTTTGCTTGATTTATTTAGGACCGGAAATTTCATATTGACCTTAAAGTCATGTGCACTCCTGGTTTATTGCCTGCCTGCCATGTGGCTAACCCACCACCTATCTTTAAACCTCTAACTCTAAAGTATGTGCAACTCAGGATTAGAGTTGATTTTTATTCCTCATCAAATACAGAGCAAAAGCTACAGGATTTAGATGGAAGGTGAAAAGGAATCAACACTGTTGTACTCTACTCTCAGAGCAAAACACACCTCCATTCATTAGCTCCAAACCCTAGAGTTTTACTCAGACAGATGCTTCACTATTTCACAGAAAGAGCCAGGGAAAAGGTGTCAAAAGCTGCATAAATCCATATCCAATGCAGCAAACATCTTAAAATAGCACATCTTAAGGGCAAAACGCCCTGTGCTCTCCATGAATATTGGGGCATCAAAATAAAGAAGGTAATGAGGAAAAATATACTTTATCATATCTGTTCACAGAAAACAAAAAATTGTTTTTTCACTTATAATGATTTTTACAAACTACCAAATGCTAGAACAGTTTCAATTTTTCTGCTAAGAGATAAGAATTAGATTGAGAACTGTGTACTAGGGATGCAGAAATAACAGTCATCTACATTTACTGATAAAAACCAAGCCATGGGCCCAGCCCCCTTTCCCACTGAGCTTGAGGTCAGAGCTGCATATGGGAAACCAAGTAAAGGCACCAAATTCCCCAGTCTACTCTGTGCAATCCACCTTTGAATCTTTATATGCTGATGAAAAAAGTGTCAAAAGAAGGGAAGGGAGCATTAAAAGGAAGAGAAACTAAAAGCTGTAATGATTAACAAACTAAAAAGATGGCATGTTATGGCTGAATGAGACCTCACAAATTATTCAATTTATTCTTGTTCTCATTCCCATTTTCTAACTTTCTCCTGAAGTATACTTTGTTTAGAAAAGTATATATATCAAATGTACAGCTTGATCAGTTTTCATAAACAACACATCCATGTAGTCATCACTCAGATCAAGAGCTCTTTTGTAGTCATGCCCCTCTCAGGATTCACTAATCTATCTAACATATATTAGTTTTGTCCAGTTAGTACTTTATAGAAACTGAGTGTTACAACATGTACTTGTTTATGTCTGGCTTCTTTTCTTCAACATTATGCTTGTGAAATCCATTTATATGGTGGTGTGTAGTTGTAGGTTGCTGCTCTTTGCAGTTTAGTGACCTTTTGGTGGTAACACAATATTTTTATAGTCTAATACTGATAGGTAATCTTATCATTTTGCTTTTAATGAAACTGGAGTCCAGTAGTTTGCCTTACTGTCTAAAGTTGTACAGTGAGGAGACATCTACTTTGAGGCATCAAAATAAAGGAGGTCACGCTGGTCAGAGTGGCAAAAATGAACAAATCAAGAGACTATAGATGCTGGTGAGGATGTGGAGAAACGGGCACCCTCCTACACTGGTGGTGGGAATGTAAACTGGTACAACCACTCTGGAAAACAGTGTGGAGGTTCCTCAAAAAATTAACAATAGAACTCCCCTA
>JAQQST010000875.1:0-14210 GCA_028646485.1 Cryptoprocta ferox
ATAGGCATTGGGATGGATACAGAGCAGAGAACCACTGGGTGTTTGCTGTAGACGGAAGACTCATGTCCCCCACCATTTCATGTATTGACATCCTAGTGCCCAGGGTGATGGTATTAGGAGGTGGGGTGCTTGGGAGGTGATTGGAGCCCACGGGAATGGGAATAGTGCTCTTACAAAGACAGTCCCAGAGAGTTCCTTACCCTTTTCTGCCATGTGAGGACACAGGGCCATCCTTGAAGAGGAAATAGACCCTTGTCAGACTCTGAATTTTCTGGTTCTTTGATCTTGGGCTTCCAGCCTCCAGAACTGTTAGAAATAAACTTCTGTTGTATACAAGCCCCCAGTCTATGTGACTCTGTCATAGCAGCCCGGACAGACTAAGACAGCATTTGTTCATGGCAAAGAGCTGAGTCCTGATTTCCACATATGGATACAAGTCTCTGTAGAGCTGGGTGCACAGACAACATTTCTCTTCTGGGTTTTCTTTTTATAGCCCAAAGAGGAGGACCGTTTTGCCTGAGAAGTGAAGATGGTCTTCTACACCGGACAGGGTAGAAGTAGAAGGTATTTGAAATAATTCTGGATACCAAATATTTATTTGGAGTAGCAGAGAAATTCCTGGAAAACCAAAATACTTTCTACAATGTCTCAAACTTCTTCCTATGTCATTTATTGCCTAAGTAAAGAAAAATTAAACTCTGTCAGTCCCTTTATATACATATAAGATTAAATTTTATATGCCACTTATTTTCATAGCACGATATATAGCATGTTCATCCTTTTATATCATTACATGTAGATCTATGTGGTTGTTTTTCATGGCTGTATGGAATTCTACTACAGGGATATATCTATAGAGGGACATTTGGCCCGTCTTAAGATTGTTACAGTTTTTTTCCTATTAAAAGTATTGTATAGGGGTGCCTTTGTGGCTCAGTTGGTTAAGCATCCGTCTTCGGCTCAGGTCGTGATCTCATGGTTCATGGGTTCAGGCCTGCGTCGGGCTCTGTGCTGACAGCTTGGGGCCTGGAGCTTGCTTCAGATTCTGTGTCTCTTTCTCTCTCTGCCCCTCCCCTGCTCATGCTCATGCTCTGTCTCTGTTTCAGAAATAAACATTAAAAAAATTTTTTTAAAGTATATTATAATTATCCTTCTACATTTGTTTGGCTATGTTTTTAGATTCTTTGGAATCTTACTACATCAATTATTATGGCCAGTAAAAGTTTTGTAGATATTTTCAAATGCTCTACAAAAAAACTAAGCTAATTTATAGTCACTGAGTGTATGAGAAAATTCCCCCCACGCACACACTCATCTTATCCCCACTGGATGTATTAGTTGAAAAGTTCAAATTGTTATGGGGAGTTCTCTATGGTAGAAGTCAGTTATTATGGAAGTATTTGCTTTTGTCTCTAATATTAGGAAATAGTTTAGTGTTGCCTGTAGTAATTTGCGACATTTTAGGTTTTTTCCATGGGTAGCCATGCACAAACCAGTCTAAGTAAATAGAAAACAAATTCTCTCCCTTTTCTGCCCTACCTCTTTTTTTATTATATATACAGGTTTAATGAAGACCAATTCTTAAACTTTCTCAAGAAAATATTAGCTGGCATCATTCTTCTCAATATCCCAACCACATGATATAATTGGTCTTTTATTATTACTCCCCCAGTGATGTCTCCAGCAATCAGATTGTCAGTTATAACTCCACATCTACAGGCAGGAATGAGAGTCACATGAAGACTCTGTCATCCCTATTGGCCTGTCGAACAGGCTCTGTCACCTTCCCAGATACTAGAGATGGATCCTACAGTGAAGGAAGGAACTGGGGGCAGTCAGCTGGGTCATTAAGTTGCCAGACAATGGAATGGTGGTAGCAGACGGTGACATGGTCCCCAGAGCAAGTTTCTCTGCAGGTTTGTAACATCATAAGCATCTGCTACCCCTGTTGAGCATGATGTTTGTGAGGTCATGTGGTTCTGACCCCAAATGTGTGCCCTGGACAGGAATGCTTCCTGGACTATGAGGCAAGATGGTAAAAATGGAAAGCTAGTGAAGGCTGTGCAGGCAAACATGGTCAGGGTCAAATAGCACTGGGTCATGAAGATTTGAGACCAGATTTGTCCTGTGTATCCTATGCCTTGTAGACAAATCCTAAGATCTAAAGTCCTCTAGTACAGGGCTTCTTAATATGATATCCACTGGTCTCTTGGGTTCATGGATAGACTTCAGGCAGTCTTTATTAGTCAGGGTTCGCCAGAGAAACAAGCACAGGATATATAGAGAGAATGAAATTTATGATAAGGAATTGGTCCACATGCTCACTAAGGCTGAGAATTCCCAAGATCTATAGCCAACAAGCTGGAGACACAAAAGATCCCAAAGTGTAGTTCAGTCTACCTGGGAAGACCTGAGTACCAGGTGTTAGACACGGAGAGCCAATGGTCCGAGTTCACAAATCAGAATATAATAACATGTTTGGCCATATCTCCTTCCAAGCAATATGAACCACAAGGTATATAACTAGAGGTTCTGCCCTTGGGTAGAATCTCTCTTCCCCACTGTTTTTTACAGATGTCCCAGATGTCCAGATAAGACTGTAGTGCCGCAAATGTGCACTTTCATGAGAACCTACCCGTTGTGCAGAACCACCTGTAAACTTGGCCTGAGTCTTATCCTCCTCTGTCAATAGACTGTGGAGAACTCTTAGTGAGGTCATAGGTGCAGGCTGGGAGAAAAAGGTAGGGTTGGAGGCCATGAACATTTGGGCTGCTCCCTAGGGTAAATTACTCATGCCTTCAGGGCCCACTTGGGCCTAATTGTGCATATATCACTTCCATCTGATGAAGGGGTGTTGATGTGCATGTCCAACTTTATGACTTTGTTCATCAGATAACATCCATGAATGATGGGCAGGCCAGGTCACACTGTAAACTGATGACCTGTGTTTAAATATTCAGTCTCTACTAAGGCTCTGGAGCAGGCCAAGACTTCCTTCTCAAAAGAAGAATATGGATTTCCTCCAAAGTCCTCAGTGTCTATGCTGTGATTCACCTACAGGGCCTTGCCAAAGACTCCTAACAACACCCCTATCTGCCACTGACCTCAAACATCATTGACCCAACTGGCAAAACGGACACATAGCTATTATAACTGTTTACGGAGCTTTCTCTTGTTTCTGAACTTCACTCAAAACCAGCAGTTTGTTTGGTTACTCAGTAAATAGACAGGACATGACATCCACAGTAGGAATAGGTTGTTTCCAAAATCAAAGGAAGCCTTGTACCTCTTTTTTTTTGGGTTGGCCCTGGGGGGGGGGGGGTGGGCACAGATGCTATAACATATCCTTCTTCTTAGAAGAGATCTCTCCACCATCCCCACACCATTGGGCACCTAGAAGTTTCACAGAAATGGAAAGGCTTGAATTTTTAGCTGATTTATCTCTCACCTGCTAAAAGAAAAAAAAATGTCCAATCAATATAATGTCATCAATGCAATAGACCATTGTCCCCTCTAGAGCAAAGAGGGGATGTAGGGGTAGGTCCTGTCTTTGTCACACATTCCTTATGTCATGCCCAGGGGGAGGGGACAGTAACTCTAGGTAGCTCTGACTTGTCTCATCCCATTAGAGTTTTCATAAAAAAATTGGCAGTGGCTGTTTTGAAGGTGTCTCCAAGGGACCTTGGCCATTGTCCTTTCAGCAGTTTCTTCATTATTTTTTTCTTTTTCTTTTCTTTTTTCTTTTCTTTTCTTTTCTTTTCTTTTCTTTTCTTTTCATTCTTCCTTTCTCCCTTCCTTTCTCTCTCTCTCTTTCTTTCTTTTAAGTTAAAGGACAAATAAAAAAGCAAAATTTAAAAAAAACCCATGCATCCAAAATCACAGTCTACTTTTCTTGTGGCCTCTTGAAGCCAGTGGACAACTGAATATAGTCACAAACACTCTCCTTTGAATGATAGCCTTTGTTCACCATAATACCCCTTATCCCATCTTACAGATGAATGAACTAAAGGTTGGTGGGCTTGGCAGCTTCCTCAGCTGGTGAGCAGAGAGCCTGGGTTTGATCTCAGAGGCTGTAACTCCAGACAAGGCAGCACTCAGGGCTGTACTAGACCCAGAATTGAAGGATGGCCATCGGTATAGATCACTAAAGAGAATTGCAGAGAACAGCCAATGCTTTATGCTGCAGTCCTGGGGACAGACACCAAGGACCACACTCCTTTCTGGGGCCCTACATCATTACCTCAGGCACAGTCCCTAACCCTCTGCCACTGTGTCCATTCAACATTTTTAGAAAGTGCCTCCTATGTCTGTGACTGTGCACTGACTCATGGGGAGACCCTCTCTTCTCCCCCCAGAAACCACCACCTTCTTCTCCTAGCAGAACACCCCCAACTCCTGAGTTATTTCTTCTAGAGCAGGTCCTAGGGTGCAGTTGTCAGGGCTGAGGGAAGACTGTATCAGATGCTGAGAGGGACCCTGAGCCACCTGCAGACCTATGTCATGTATGACACAGGGTAGTGACAGTGTCTGAAATGTCAGTGTTCTTTTCCTGTTTGTGTTCCATTTCTAAGGATAGGTCCCCTCTACAGCCAGGGACATCCTTGTCTCACGGACAATGAGGATTTCAACAGCAGGAATGCAAAGAGGAAAAATAGTCACTTTTCAGCAATGACACCTCAGTGAGAATTCCTGTGTCCAGGGGTCCTGAAAGCCAAGCTTTGAAGACAAAACAAAAAACAAACAAACAAAAGAAATGTTTTCTTCAGTCCTGGCTGGGGAACTCCTTCCACACACCCTAATTTGCGTGCATTCCTGTTGCAAAGAAAACTGTTGTAAGATCCATGACCCATGATTTGCATAGTGGAGGCTCAGTGAGCTCAGAGGAATCCAAGCAGTCTGGGCACAAATCCAACACAGACTGTGCCAAATGGTGTTACTAGAAAGGTCAGACTTGGTGCCAAGCATCACCTGTACAGGAGGAGATCCTGCCTCAGCACACAGGGCTTGGGTTGAATGCAGGCCCCCCATGGCCCCTCCTCTAGGCACCTACAGCTGTCTACATGGCATGCAAGCATTTGCACATAACATTTACACAGCCTGCCCCACCCCTGCTAGCTCAGATCTCATGATGGGAGGTAGGTGGAGCAGGCAGAAGGTCCTGGATGCCTGGTCACAGTCACAGACTGAGGACAATGGAAATATCCAAGAGGAAAGAGAAAAGCTGGAACACTTTGTCTTAAATGTACCTGTCTCTCTGATTATAAAAATGGGACACTTGGCAAACAGAAATATGAGGAAGAAAACAAAATGAATCAATCCTCAATGCCAACATATCCCATATTCCAGTGTATTTCATTGCAGAATGTTAGTCCAAGTCTGACAAAATCTATGGGGTTTCAGAAGAATGAGCTGTCCATTCCCTGTGCGGTGAATCCTGTGGTGGGAATGACTACTGTCAGTAATGGAATTGTCTAGTGCTCTATGGGCTCATGGTTACCAAGAGCTGAGCAGATTGGTAAATGTCAGGTACTTTTATTGTTTACTGAGTTTCCATTGTGACAATAAAAGATTAGAATAGACTTTGAATACAGTATTATAAAAATAATAATTTCACAGGGAAACATTGAAATCATACTGGGAAAACATTTTTGCTAACTGCTGACCCCTAGTGGTGAAACGTGACAGGCGTGCACACTGGACAGGAGACACTTCCTCCCATGTGCTCCTTCCTCTTTGGGGACAGCAGGCAGCAGCCCCTGCAGGGTTGCTCCTGGCCACTTGCTTCTCCTCTGCTCTGGGTATTTCCTTCCTATTGCATCCCCACAATGTGGCCAGCGACAGCTACTCAGCTGGCCTGGATCCTTAGCTCAGGGGTCTGACCTTGGGGAGAGGAGAGATCTTGCATCCAGTGCATCTGGACAGGGTGGGGATGGAGGTGGCCCAGGCAAGAGCTCCTGGGGGAAAGAAGAAGCCAGGACAGGCCAGAGGAGGGCGAGGTTTGCTATCACCCATTCACCACGAAGTGATTCGGGGCCAGCCGTTTGCTGGAGCCACCAGTGCCTCCCGCAGAGCCCACCACACCTGTCTCTTCCCACCTGCATGTGCAGTGCCCTCACCCTGGGGGCTTGAAATCAGTCCTGGGGGCAGTATTTACACCCCAGGAAGCAGCCAGCGCTGCAAATCAAGGCTCGTTCACCCCCAGCAATCTGGCGAAGCAGCCCATCCCTGCTCTGGGGGCTCAGGAGCCCCACAGCCACAGCTTGGGTTGTGGGAACCACTTTCTTACTCCAACTCTACACTGTGCTCCCCCCCCCCCCCCACTGAACAGGGCAGTACAGCTGCCCCGACCTGCTCAAGAACAGTGCTGTTGCTTAATCAGACGAATTCTGCCTCCTCAGTAAGAGGAAGGGTGCTTTTTAGATGGTGGCGGGGGGGTGTGCAGGTAGATTTTACAGTATGCACCTATTTTTACTATCACCACTCGTCCCCTTCTGATCTGACTTGAGCCTCCTAGTTTAAGGGGTTTGAGGAAATGGTTTATTTTTATTTAATTTGATTGTCTTCTAATCAGATGTTTCATAAGCTGATATCAAAGTAGTTATTTTCTTTTTTTAATTGATAGTTTATTGTCAAGTTGGTTTCCATATAACACCCAGTGCTCTTCGCCACAAGTGCACCCCTCCATGACCATCACCCCCCTTCTGCTTTCCCCCTCCCTCTTCAGCCCTCAGTTTGTTTTCAGTATTCAAGAGTCTCTCATGATGCCTCCCTCCCTTTCCCTAATTCTTCCCCCCCTTCCCCTTCCCATAATCCCTTATCAAGTTTCTCCTGTTAGACCTATGAGTGAAAACATATGGTATCTGTCCCTCTCCGCCTGACTTATTTCGCTTAGCATGACACCCTCCAGGTCCATCCACTTTGCTACGAATGGCCAGATTTCATTCTTTCTCATTGCCATGTAGTATTCCATTGTATATATAAACCACATCTTCTTGATCCATTCATCAGTTCATGGACAGTTAGGCTCCTTCCGTGATTTGGCATTGCTGAACGTGCCGCTATGAACATTGGGGTACATGTGCCCCTATACATCAGCACTTCTGTATCCCTTGGGTAGATCCCCAGCAGTGCTATTGCTGGGTCATACGGGAGTTCTACTGATAGTTTTTTGAGGACCCTCCACACTGTTTTCCAGAGCGGCTGTACCAGTTTACATTCCCACCAACAGTGTAGGAGGGTGCCCGTTTCTCCACATCCTCACCAGCATCTATAGTCTCTTGAGTTGTTCATTTTAGCCACTCTGACTGGCATGAGGTTGTATCTCAGTGTGGTTTTGGTTTGTATTTCCCTGATGATGAGTGATGCTGAACATCGTTTCATGTGCCTGTTGACCATCTGGATGTCCTCTTCAGAGAGGACATGTCCTCTGCCCATTTTTTCACTGGATTATTCATTTTTCGGGTGTGGAGTTTGGTGAGTTCCTTGTAGATTTTGGATACTAGCCCTTTATCCAATATGCCATTTGCAACTTTCTCTTCCCATTCTGTCGGTTGCCTATTAGTTTTCTTGATTGTTTCCTTTGCAGTGCAGAAGCTTTTTATCTTGATGAGGTCCCAATAGTTTATTTTGGTTCTTGATTCCCTTGCCTTTGGGGATGTGTCGAGTAGGAAATTGCTGCGGTTGAGGTCATAGAGGTTGTTTCCTACTTTCTCCTCTAGGGTTTTGATGGTTTCCTGTCTCACGTTCCGGTCCTTCATCCATTTTGAGTTTATTTTTGTGTATGATGTGAAAAAGTGGTCTAGTTTTATTCTGCATGTTGCTGTCCAGTTCTCCCAAACCATCGGTTAAAGAGGCTGTCTTTTTTCCATTGGATACTCTTTCCTCCTTTGTCAAAGATTAATTGGCCATACATTTGTGGGTCCAATTCTGGGTTCTCTATTCTATTCCATTGGTCTATGTGTCTGTTTTTGTGCCAATACCATACTGTTGATGATGACAGCTTTGTAGTAGAGGCTAAAGTCTGGGATTGTGATGCCTCCTGTTTTGGTTTTCCTCTTCAGTATTACCTTGGCTATTCAGGGTTTTTTGTGATTCCATATGAATTTTAGGATAGTTTGTTCTAGCTTTGAGAAGAATGCTGGTGCAATTTTGATTGGGATTGCATTGGATGTATAGATTGCTTTGCTTTTGGGTAACAAAATAATTATTTTCTAACCCTAAAATAACACAGTGTCGGAAGGTGCCCAGGAACATACTGGAAAAGAGGACAAAGTTGGGTGTTTGCCCAGAATTAAAAAGTCACCACAAATAAACTGCATTTGCAGAATTGAGAGTTGCAGCTCCTTCCCTGCTGGACCTAAATGCATCCTGCCTTGGGCAGAAAGCCTTGCCATCTCCCCATTCTCCTGTCCGGTGTTCCCAGATTCTGACAGTGCTTCCCAGTCAATATGCTGAAGTTCAGTCATTTTTGCAAGGAGGAGATGAAGCTACATCACCAGGGGGAAATGCTCTGGAAAAAGGGAATGTAGAACCCAAGATTCACAGGGGCTCCAAAGAGCAATGCAGTTACCAAATCATAGTCACGTAAAAGATATTCACAAGGTCTAGAAATGCCAACACCTGTTCTAGGTACAGGGAGACCACAGTCCACATGAGGCAAGACTCAGGCTATAAACAAATAAGGAAAATGGCAGTCAGGGGTTGGCAAATAACAGCCTAGGAGCCACTACATGTCTTTGTAAATAAACTTTTATTGGAACACAATCACTCCTGTCATTTCCTCTGGACTCTGACTGGTTTAGGGACACATGGCTGTCACGAGAGAAAACACCTGGTCTATCACAGAAAGGATTGCTGGCCTGGTGTAAGCGCGGGAATTCAAACAGGATGAAATGAGAGAAAGGGGGTGGGGGGCTACGTTCCACTGACTGCTCAGGGGATCCCTCTTTGTGCGTGACATTTAACCCAACACAAGAGGGACAAGAAAGGGAGGCAGCAGCAGAGGAGGGGCTGAGGGAAGGCAGAGGGAATTGTGAGTGCAAAGGGCCTGGGGCAGTAGAGAGCTGGGTGTATCACAGGAAACCCACCAAAAGGAAGGGGGATGGGTCTGGCACCAGAGTTTGAGCATGCTGGTCTGGGGGAGAATGTGCCTGAGGGGATCTGATCAGAGAGGTAAGCGGCTTTACAAACCTAGATCAGGAGATTGGGTTTGGTCCAGGTGTGTTCAGCAGGTGGGAGCAGGATCTGACCCACTTGGGGAATTTCTCTCAGACTGCCTGGAGAGACCAGGTAGAAGGTCACCTTTGAGATATGATAGACCTTGGATGGGGTTGTCCAGGCTCAGTTACTCTTGGGCAGGAATGCAAACAGAGGCCCCCATCCCTGGGTAAATACTTAAAGTATAAAGTTACAGCAAACAAACAGGGAAATAGCATATGTCCTGCCTCCTTCTTATGCAAATACACTGTTCTGACCACCTGGTAGGACTGACTGGTTAGAATTCTGATTCCCAGAGTTTCCTGCTGCTTCCCTTCACCCCCCACCCCTGCCCACCAGCTCTTCACAAGCCTGGCAACCTCACCTGCAAGAGGCCCACAGCCATGGACACCCCAGCCTCACCTCTGCATCCAGCCACACCAGCCTGCCTGTGGGGGGTGGGCCAGGAGAGCGGACACAGGAGAATATTCCAAGGCAGGAGCCAAAATTTAGGAAACCCATAGCCCCTGCTCCTCACTCCCAGGTGTTCCTGCAGGACGGCCTGACTTTCTTAAATTTGGGCCTCATTTACCTGTTACTACTTCACTGTCCCCAGAAAGTTTACAGGGAGCACTCTGGCCCAATGTCCAGGTTCAAATTATACAGGTTGTTCATGTAAATGCTGAAAGCTAGAAACTGAATTTAACAAAAGCGCCTGAGACTGGCAATAAGGCCCACTTTTCACCTACCTTCCAGGCTCTATAATTAGGTTCTGCAGGTCAGATACTGCTATACAATGTTCTTTACGGGCATATCCTAGGTGACCTCTGGACACCAACAAATCTTTTAAATTATAAATGTTTTGCTTCTGTTTTTAAAATGTCCTACAAGAGGGGTGCCTGGGTGGCTAAGTCGGTTATGTGTTCAATTCTTGATTTTGGCTCAGGTCATGTTCTCATGGTTCATGAGTTCGTGCCGGGCTCTATGCTGACAGTGTGGAAACTGCTTGGGATTCTCTCTCTTCTCTCTCTGCTTCTCTGCTGCTTGAGCTCTCTCTCTCTCTCTCTCTCTCTCTCTCTCTCTCTCTCAAAATAAGTAAATAAACAAAAATAATGAATAAAATATCCTACTAGATGTAGAGAGAAATTAAAATAATCACTATTAATGCTATTAATGACTATTCACTCCCCCACCCCCACACTTCACAGAAGAAACAGGACCAAAATTGCCCCAAGCCCTCCTACAAATGATCTGCAAAAGGCCAAAATTCAGGGGCTAATAGAAGCCAATACCGTTGTATACAGTTGTGTACACAGAAAGGAGGCTTTTGTTAAAATGCTTTACACATACTTTACAAAGGTACAAATCTTTTGATTCCCATATCTTTCCGATATAAAAAAACAAAAAAACAAAAACAGTTAGTTAAAACCATGGGCCAATCCCTTGGTATTCAATCTATAAGCCAGTTCTTTGGGAAATTAGAAATAACCTTGTTTCAGGTCTTCCAAATCTCCACAACCTGAAGTGCAACCCTAAAAACAAGTCCAAGTCCACATATATTTACCAATCTCCCAAACTCACCTATTCCTCTCAAAATGTTTGTGGTTATTATAAAAGATCAGAATATTGGAACAAATTGACCAGTATTTCAGAAAATAAAGATCCATTTTCATTTTTTTTGGTAATGTTTATTTATTTTTGAGAGAAAGAGAAAGAATGTGAGCTGGAGAGGGCCAGCTTTTGGAGACAGAGGATCCAAAGCAGGCTCTGCACTACCTGGGGCTTGAACTCACCAACCACGAAATCATAACCTGAGCTGAAGCCAAGAGTCAGCCACTTAACTGATTGAGCCACCCGGATGCCCCAAGAAGGATCCATTTTAAATAGCAGTTACTCTGAATCTCTGGGGGAAAAAATACATTATTTTCTCTATCCTTACCATTATAAATCTTGTTTTAAAATGTAAAGACAGCCCAGGATCATCTGAGACTAGGATAAAAAAAAAAGGGGGGGGGGAAGTGGCCTTTCAAAAAAATTTACTAACTTACTTCTTACTCAGTTGATTAATTTAGAAAGCTTTTTAAAATATAAACAGCTAATAGGGCTCTTGTGCCCAGACTCTACCACCTCCGATATCAGTAAGATATGCTCTTAATTTCTATGTTGGAGAAAATTTAAAATACACTCTCTGCAGCTTTGTGATATAAATTTTCTACCCCCATCTTCTCCAAGACTTAAAGTCATTCTTTGAAATGCAAACAGTAGAGAAAGGGTATCATCAGAAAAAAAAAAAAAAGAGGGAGATATTTGAAAAATGTCCCTTTAATATCCTCTCCCCAAAATTAGTATTGTTCTTACTATCTTGTCTGTGTATATGTCCGCATATGTTGTAAATGTGGGATGATTTCCATTCCCCCAGATGCTATTGCCAACATTAAGTTGTGAAAGAGCTCTATTTTAGTTGTGAAGGTAAGTGCTTGTAAAAATCAAGCATTCTAAAACTCAGAAAGATAAATATTACCTGAAATGTTTTCAAGTTCATGTGATCTTGGAAAATATTTGGTACTAAAGGTAATTTAAGGTTATTGATTTAATTAAAATGGACATGTCTTTTGAATTATCAGCATTAAATATGAGACATTTATTATTGTGTGTTTGCTAACATTCAAATAAGTTCAGGCTGGTTCTCTTGAGAAATTTGTCAAAAAAAAGGTATCAAGATGGAGCTATATAGTTTTTTATTAGAGAAAAGAAAGTGATTTTTCTCTTAATGTGAGGCTGATTGTTTGGGGGCACAAACAAATAAACAAACAAATAACAACAACAACTTAAGACAAAATCTGAATGTAAGAAGGAAAGTTGTAAAAGGTTTATGGAAAAGGAATCTTTGAAGAGGAATTTTATATGTGGTCAGTACTAGCTAAAATTAAAATACACTTGGGGCACCTGGATGGCTCAGTTTGATAAGTCCTGATTTCAGCTCAGGTTATGATATCACAGTTCATGAGATGGAGCCCCACATCGGGCTCTGCTGACAGTGCTGAGCCTGCTTGGGATTCTCTCTCTCCCTCTCTCTATCTGCCCCTCCCCAGGTCGTGCTCTCTCTCTCTCTTTCAAAAATATATGAACATTAAAAAGAATTTTAAAAAATAAAATTAAGATACATTTGAGTAAGAAATAGTTTTTTTTTTTTTGAGAGAAAACGTGTGAGCAGGGGAGAGGGGCTGAGGGAGAGAGAGAAAGAGAGAGAGAGAGAGAGAGAATACCAAGCAGGCTCCACACATATCACAGAGATGGACTCCAGGCTTGATCCCACGAAGTTGGGATCATGACCTGAAACAAAATCAAGAGTCTGAGGCTCAATCTACTGAGCCATCCAGGTGCCCCAGAAATGAATGTTGATGTTAAATGTACCCTGATATAGGAGTACCTGGGTGGCTCAGACGGTTAAGCGTCTTACTTTGGCTCAGGTCATGATCGCATGTTTTGTGAGTTCAAGCCCCCATCGGGCTCTGCACTGTTAGTGGGATTCTCCCTCTCCTTCTCCACCCCTCCCCTACTTGTGTGCTCTCTCTCTCTCCCCCTCTCTCAAAATAAATAAGTAAACTATATTTAAAAAAAAAGAAAAAGAAAAAGCACCCTGGTGGAAAATTTGTTTTCTCTTAAAAGGACAAAGTTTTCTTGACCTAATGGTTGGCGGTTAATTAAAAATAAAAAAGAAAGATATTCCTTTACCTTTAAATTATCTGCTTAAAAGAAACAGATTCTATATACTGTGAATTTAGTTTACTATGTCTACCTGGTTTTTGAAAAATTAAGAAAACTGAGTCTTACTATTAAAAATCTTACCAAATTTTGCTCATAACTATATAACCTTTGACATCTTTTTTTTAACCTTTGACATCCTTTATTGTCACTTTGGTTAAATGGGTAACTACTGTTACAAAATGATCTATAATCCCATTTAATCAAACGTTCAAATCTTTTGATACATACATACATACACACACACACACACACACACACACACACACACATATATATATATGTATATAGTCTTTCTTTTAAGCTTCCCAAAATAAGATTCCGAAATCAAGTCTTTTGACACGATCTAACTGAAATTTTCCAGAGCGCTCATGGAACGTTTAAAAGATTTTCTGAGAAATTAATTAGAGTGTCTTGGTGTGTTAAAAATAACATAAATTAAAGCATTGTTGAGTAAGTGATGCTAAATCCTGTTAGATTATAATTGTGTAGAGGTGTTATAAAATAAGTGTTTCAAAAATCGTATAAAGCCCACCGAGATCTGATGTCCAAGCCTGTTACTGTCCTGAAGTGTTGTGTGTCACAGAAACAACCAAATGTCCTTGTCTACTGCATTGTCATGAACTCCCACCAGCTCTTTAACCATGGCTGTTTTTCAGCCTATTTTCGTTTTCGGACATTTGTACTTGTACTCAGATACTTTTATAAAAAGTCCTGCTCATGTGCTTCATCTTCAGTGAGGCTCATGAAAAAAATAATGCAAAATAGAAACAAAAACAGAAACAAAACCTCTGAGTGCAGATTTCTGATAACCATAAGGTTATAAAACTAAGCTATGTAAAAATATCCAGAACTAGTGGAAAAACTGAATTCAAGCAGAACAAGACTTAATAACATGGGACTGAATGAACCAAGATAGCATTTTTATGACTTCATGCTCCTATAAAATTTTGTTTTGCTTTTCTAGATATAGGAAACTTTTTCTTTTAAGCTAACTGACTTCTAGCAATTTGATGCATTGCACTGTTGTAAGCAGGATTTTCTCCCCCCCTGAACCCTCCAAAATTCAGAACCTCAGTGAGTACTCTTATATTTTTATGGCAACATATTTATTTGCATACGTTCAGTAAGAATCTGTTTTCCTTACAGCAGGGACACATTGGAAACACTGGTTACATTACCAAGGCTTTGACTGGAATGTCCTATCTGGGAAAGACATGCACAGACTCAGATCTGACCAGACAGCTTTA
>JAQQST010000876.1:0-14206 GCA_028646485.1 Cryptoprocta ferox
GTAGCAAAGTGGATGGACCTCGAGGGTGTCATGCTAAACGAAATAAGTCAGGTGGAGAAGGACAGATACCATATGTTTTCACTCATAGGTCTAACAGGAGAAACCTAACAGAGGACCATGGGGAGGGGAAGGAGGAAAAAGATTTAAGGAGAGGGGGGAGACAAAACATGAGAGACTGTTGAATACTGATAACAAACTGAGGGCAGAAGGGGAAGGGGGAAAGGTAAAGGGGGGTGATATTCATGGTGGAGGTCACTTGTGGGGAAGAGCACTGGGTGGTATATGGAAACCAACCTGACAATAAACTATAAAGTTTAAAAAAAATAAATAAAAAAAAATAAAACTTTTCAACATGTTCATAAAAAAAAAAGAACTAGAGTGTATTATCCTAAGTGAAATAATTCAGTCAGAGAAAGACAAATACATGATTTAACTCATATGTGGAATTTAAGAAACACAACAGATGAACATAGGGGAAGGGAAGGAAAAATATGATCATATGGTTCTTATTCTTTCTCTTATTGATATGTCTTTTCATGTTGACTGTTCTGTGAATATTGAACCATCCTTGCATTCTGGGAATAACTATCACTTGATTATGGTAATGATTTTTTTAAATGTATTGTTGGATTCTGCTTGCTAGTATTTTATTAAAAATTTTTACATATAAAAAAAGAAATAAAATAAAAATAAGTAGATTTAATACATTTAAAAAATAGAAACATAATGATAGAAAAGTATTAAAAATGAGCAGGTACTATTAAAAGAAAAATAGAACTTCCTTTTTAATCTTTATTTATGAGAGAGAGAGAGAGAGCACAGGCAGAGGAGGGGCAAGGAGAGAGAGGGAGAGAAAGAATCCCAAGCAGGCTCCGCACTGTCAGCACAGAGCCCAATGCGGGGCTCAACCCTATGAACTGTGAGATCATGATCTGAGCAGAAATCCAAAATCAGATTATCAACCAACCGAGCCACCCTGGTGCCCCAAAGAAAATAGAATTCTAAGAAAAAAAACTAAAATAAGAAATCAATAGACAAAAGTGAAAAGAGAATTAGTAAACTGAAAGTTACATGTGAATTATCGAAAATGCTTCACAGAAAGACTAAGAGGTAAAATATAAGAAAGTGAAGTTAAAAAGCTTGTTGGATAGAATAAGAGGTGTAACATATATCTAGGCAAAAGTCCAGGGGAAAAAGAGACAATAATGAAAATGATTAAAAGACAGGATCTGCAGAGAACATAAATGGGAATATTCCAAAAATTTTGAAAGCCAGACACAGATTTGAAAAACACCCTCCACACCACCAAAAAATCCATAAAAGAATAAACAACAGCCACACATAGACACATTGTAGTGAAAATGAAAAGCCTTAAGTATAAAGAGAAAATATGAAAAACCTCCTAAGAAAAGGCAGATTATCTAAAGAGTAATGAGAAGTAGACTAATAACAGCCTTCATAGGTCCAACAAAAGAAGCAAGAGGAAACATCAGGAGATAATTGTCAAGTTAACATTGTATATAATTTTAAAAAAACTATCCTTCAATACGAAGGACAAATAAAAGGCTTCAATAAAGGAACATATAAAAGATACTCAGAAGGAAGGAGATGATAAGAGAATGAGGTTTGAATGCATGAAGATATAGTGAGCAAAAAGATAATGAAGAGGAACAAATATAATCATTTGGTAAATTTAAACAAACAATAATTGTACAAAGCATTATAATGATATCTAATTCGTTAATAAAATCAATAAAATAGAACTAAATTTCTGGACATTAAAGGCAAATAAATCAGGAAGGAGTGACCATAGTTGAAATATTCCAAGGAGGGGGTTATTCTTTTATTAGTATTAAGTTTACTGTTACTCAAATATGCTTGTTCAAATTTCTAAGGCAACCACTAAAATAATAGAAATGGATTTAATGATTTCCAAACACATAGAGAATAAATAAAGCAATATGGGGAGGAGGCTACAACAGTTAAAGGAATTAATAGAAAAAAAAACAAGAGATAAAAGAATAAGGAACAAAAGAATATGGCAAAAAAGATTTAAAAATATAACTTTTCATTATAAATGTGCATCTAATAAGCACTCCAGTTAAAATACAATTTTAAGATTTTTATATTTTTTAAATCCATCTTTATGATGTTTACAAAAGAAACACATAAAACATAGGGACACAAAGATTTAAAGTAAAAGTATGGGGAAAATATATATACCAGAAAAATAGTATTAAAATAGTATTATTTTTAATAATTAGCATTAAAATACTAATAAAAATAAAGATAACTGTTCTGACATAAGATAAATTTATATATATAAATATTAGTTTCAGGTGTACAATTTAGTGATTCAGCTAAAGGGTCCATATGACACCCGGTGCTCATCACAAGAGGACTCCTTAAGAGGATCATAACATGTTAGAAAAAGATTAAATTTACTAAATTAAGAATTCTAGGGGCACCTTAGGTGGCTCAGTCGGTTAAGCATCCAGCTCTTGATTTTGGCTCAAGTCACTAACTCACCGTTGGTGAGATGGAACCCTGCATCGGGCTCTGTGCTCTCTCTCTCTCTCTCTCCCTCTCTCTCTTCCCCTACCCCACTCATGCACATTCTCTCTTTTTCAGAATAAATAAATATACTTTTGAAAAAAATAATTCTAAAGTATTATAAATGTATGAACATAGCTTCAAAATATGCAATATTTTACTGAAACACAAAGTAAATTTAAAAGTCTACCAACACTTATTTTCCAATAATTAAAAGGTAAAAGTAACAAAAAATGAGTAAGGGTACAGGAGTTTTGATCAACACAATTAACTGGCTTAACTTACTGGACATATTTAGAACAATGAGTCAACAAATTGCAGGACATATATTCTTCTTAAGCATATACGTAATATTTACAAAAGTTGAACACATACTAAACCATAGACATGTTTCAATATATATCAACTTAGTATCATGCAGGCCACATTTTCTGATGATTAAATAAATTGGTAATTAAAATAAAAATCAGTGGGGTGCCTGAGTGGCTCAGTTGGTTAGTGTCCGACTTTGGCTCAGGTCATGATCTCACAGTCCGTGGGTTCGAGCCCCTCATCGGGCTCTGTGCTGACAGCTCAGGGCCTGGAGCCTGCTTCAGATTCTGTGTCTCCCTCTCTCTCTGCCCCTCCCCTACTCATGTTTTGTTTCTGTCTCAATAATAAATAAACATTAAAAAATTTTTAAATAAAAATCAGTAATAAAAGTATAACTTAACCTAATATACATTTGAAAATGTAGGGGGTAATTGTCATGGTGGAGGACACTTGTGGGGAAGAGCACTGGGTGTTATATGGAAACCAACCTGACAATAAACTATAAAGTTAAAAAAAAAGAAAATGTAAAAACAAACTTCTAATTAAATAAAATTATTGAAGAAATTAAATGGAAATTATAAGTGTTTAATTGAACAGTAATGAAAATAAAACATCAAAATAGGTGGAATGCAGCTAAAGCAGTAGTTGGGCTGAAATTTATAGCCAGAAAAGCTTCTGTTAGAAATGAGTACAGGCTGAAAACTAGTGATTTTGGCATTAGATTTAAAATGTTAAATATAAATATAATAAGTTGAAAAGGGGGAAATAATAAATATAAGAACATTAATGAAATAGGAAACAAAAGTACAACAGAGTGCGTCAACCAAATCAGAAGTTGTTTTTTTTACTACAACTACTACAAATGATAAGCCTCTGTGAAAATATACATAAAAAAAGAGAAAGTAGAAATAAACAATACTGAGAATCAAAAGGAAGCCATAACCACAGAGACAAATGAGAGTAAAACAATAAGAGAATATTATGAATAACTTTATGCTAAAAAATTTTAAATGTAAATATAGTGGGCAAATTCCATAAAAAATATAAAGATCAAAACAGACTAAATTAAAATTTTGAATTCTTCTATGAAAATGAAACAAAGGGAATGAGCAGTTAAAATGTTTTCCCACTAAGAAAATATGAGTTTCAAATAATTCTACAGGCAAGTTTTATCAACCATTTAAATAATAGATCACGCCAATTTTACACAAGGAGAAATCAGAATAAAGAAGTCCTATTCTGGGGCACCTGGGTGACTCAGTCGGTTGAGCATCCGACTTCAGCTCAGGTCATGATCTCATGGTTCGTGGGTTCGAGCCCCGCATTGGGCTCTGTGCTGACAGCTCAGAGCCTGGAGCCTGTTTCAGATTCTGTGTCTTCCTCTCTCTCTGCCCCTCCCTTGTTCGCACTCTGTTTCTGTCTCAAAAATAAATAAACATTTAAAAAATTAAAAAAAAACAAGTCATATTCTGCAATGCATTTGTAAGTCTAATATAACTATTATACAAAAAATACAGCAAAGACCGGAAATAGCCAAGGAAATTTTGGAAAAAAAAAAAAAAAGCTGGAGTCATCACAATTCTGGACTTCAAGTTATATTACAAAGCGATCAAGAAAGTATGGTACTGGCACAAAAACAAACACATAGATCAATGGAACAGAATAGAGAACCCATAAATGGACCCACAAATGACAAAGCAGAAAAGAGTATACAATGGAAAAAAGACAGTCTCTTCAACAAATGGTGTTGGGAAACCTGGATGGAAACATGCAAATGAATGAAACTGGACCACTTGCTGACACCATACAAAAAATAAATTCAAAATGGATGAAAGACCTAAATGTGAGACAAGAAACCATCAAAATCCTAGAAAAGAACACAGACAGTAACTTCTTTGACATCAGATATGTCTCTTGAGGCAAGATAAACAAAAGCAAAAATAAACTATTGGGACTTTATCAAAATAAAAAGCTTCTGCACAGTGAAGGAAACAATTAACAAAACTAAAGGGCAACCTATGGAATGAGAGAAGATATTCTCAAATGACACATCAGATAGTGTTAACTTATAAAACTCAACAACCTAAAGATGAATGATCCAATTAAAAAATTGAGAGAAGACATGAACATACATTTTTCAAAGTAGACATATGTAAAAATGCTCAACATCACTCACCATCAGGGAAATACAAATCAAACCCACAGTAAGATATCACCTCACACATGTCGGAATGGCTAACATTAACAACTCAGGAAACAACAGATGTTGGTGAGGATGTGGAGAAAGGGGACCCTTTTGCACTGTTGGTGGGAATGCAAACTGCTGCAGCCACTGTGGAAAACAGTATGGAGGTTACTCAAAAAGTAAAAAATAGAACTAGCCTACAATCCAGTAATTACAACTAGGTGTTTATCCGAAGGATACAAAAATATTTATTTGCAGAGATACATGTACCCTGATTTTACAGCAGCATTATCAACAATAGCCAAATTATAGAAAAGGCCCAAATGTCCATCAACTGATGAATGGACAAAAATTTGTGCTAAGTGAAATAAATCTGTCAGAGAAAGACAAATACCATATGACTTCACTCATATGTGGAATTTAGGAAATAAAACAGATAAATATATAGGGGGAAAAGAGAGGCAAATGAGGAAACACACTCTTTTTTAAAAATTTTTAATTCATTTTTGAGAGAGAGAGAGACAGAGTACGAGTGGGGGAGAAGCAGAGAGAGAGAGACAGAGAGAGAGAGAGAGAGAGAGAGAGAGAGACAGAATCCGAAGCAGCTCCGGGCTCTGAGCTGTTAGCACAGAGCCCAAAGTGGGGCTTGAACTCATGAACCAGGAGATCATGACCAGAGTCAAAGTAGGATGCTTAACCAACTGAGCCACTCAGGCACCCAACACATTCTTAACTATAAAGAACAAACTAAGGGTTACTTGAGGGGAGGTGGTGGGGGAATGGGTTAAATGGATGATAGGTTAAGGAGGGCACTTGTAGTGATGAGCACTGGATGTTGTATGTAAGTGATAAATCACTAAATTCTACACCTGAAACTAATATTACACTGTATGTTAACTAACTGAAATTTAAATAAAAACTTGAAATTAAAACAAGAAACAAAAATTTTTTAAAAAATTCCCAGAAATACGAGTCGATTTTTTAAAAGGAAAATTACAGCCATTTTCAGTTATAAACATAACTTAAGAAAAAGAAACAATCGATGGCGCCTGGGTGGCTCAGTCGGTTAAGCATCTGACTTCAGCTCAGATCATGATCTCAGGTTCGTGGGTTTGAGCCCCGTGTAGGACTCTGTGTTGACAGCTCAGAGCCTGTAGCCTGCTTCCAATTCTGTGTCTCCATCTCTCTCTACCCCTCCCCCCCTCAAAAATAAAATAAAAACGTAAAAAAATTACAAAGAAAACAATCAAAATCTAACAATTCATTAACAGTAAACCATATTGGAGTTATTCTAGAAATGCAAGTGGTTCCAGCATTTAAAAAGTTACTGTTCTTGACAATATTATCAGTTTAAGAGAGCAAACCATGAATATCTCATTATGTAGAAAATATACTTGGTGAAATTTAATCGATTTCTGGTTGAAAACTCTTAGCAACAAAAGGAGAAGTGGGGAAGTTCCTCAACTTGATAGAAAATATCTAGAAAAAAATCTATATCAATTATCATATCAACAATGAAACACTAAAATTTAAAATTAGTAGCAAGACAATGGAAACTACTATTACCACTTCTTTCTTATTGTACTGAAAGTCCTCGCCAGAACAACAGGACAAAAAATAAATAATAATACTAATAAGAATTGAAAAATAAGGGGAAAAACTGGTACTATTTGCAGAATATATAACTGTTCACACAGAAAATCCAAGGAAACCCAAATTATCAAAGATAAGGAGAGACCTCTCCAAGGACTCTTGATACAATTCCAATTGCACTTAGAAAAATTGGCAATGAACAACAAGGAAGTGTTGTTTTAAAAAATATATATATACAATTTAATAAATGGCATAGAGATTGGAAAGGAAAAATAAAACTGTCCTTACTTGATGATATAATTTTTTATGTAGAAAATCCAAAGGAATTTTACAAAAATCTTCCTAGAACTAATTAGTGAATCTAGTAAAGTTGCATGATATATGACCAATATGCAAAAATCAATCCATTTTTGGTTACTGACAATGAACATGGGGAAACTGAAATTAGAAACATAACACCATTTATAACCATTCCAAAGCAAATGGAAGGGTTAAGTTTATACTTAACAAAACATGTACAGGATGTATATGCTTAAAACTGCAAAGCACTGATGAAAGAAATCACGGAAGACCTATATAAATGGAGAAATATACCCTATTCATGGATTGGAAGACTTGACACAGTAAAGATATCACTTCTCTACCCCAAAAGACTTACAGGTTTCATGAAATTCTCATGAAAATTCCAGCAATGATATTTGGAGACAGAGGCAAGTTCATTCTAAAATTTACATGGCAAGACAAAGGACCTAGAATGGGTAAAACAATGCTGAAAAAGAAGAAAAGATTGGGATGACTTTAACTCACATTAAGACATACAATGTAGCGATAGTAATCATTGTAGTATGGTATTGGTGGGTTCATAAGACACATAGATCAGTGGAATAGAATATAGAATATAGAAATAGACTCACACAAGTATGAAAAACTAAAAAAGATGCAAAAATCATTTAACAATTACACAAATGGTCCTGGAGCAATTGAACATCCAAAAATACAATAAAAGAACCTGAACCTAAGTCTAACAACTTATACACAAATATCTCAAGTGTATCATAGATGTAAATATAAAAAACAAAGACATAAATCTTTTAGGAAAAAAATAGGAGAAAATCTTCAGGCTTTAGGGCTATGCAAAAAATTCTTAGTCTTGACATCAGTAGCAGGATCCATAAGTGGAAAACTTGGTAAATTGGACCTCATTAAAATTGGACCTCAGAAAATTACAAAATTCTGATCTGTGAAAGTCCTTGTAAGGAGGATGAAAACAAGCTACAGACTAGAAGAAAATAATTGCAAACCACATATCCAACAAAGAACTAGTAGCTAGATTATATAAAGACATCTCAAAACTCAAAAGTCAAAATAAAGTACAAAACACTAAAATAATCATATTAGAAAAGGGGCAAAAGACAATCATTTAACTAGAAGGAATACACAAATGGCAAATAATAAAAGTGTTCCATGCCACTAGCCATTAAGGAAATGAAAATTAAATGCATGAGACATCACTATACACCTATCAGAATGGCAAAATAAAAACCCACTGACAATACAAACTTCTGGTGACAATAAGGAGAAACTGGATCAAACAAATATAGCTTGTGGGAATATAAAATGCTACAGCTGATCTGAAAAACAGTTTAGCAGCTTATCATAAAATAAGCATACACTTACCGTATAATCTAGCAATTGTATTCCTGAGCCTTTATTCCATAGAAATGAAAACTTTTTTCACACAAAACCTATAGATGAATGTTCATAACAACCTTATTTGTAGAGCCAAAAACTTGAAATAAAACCTAGATATCCTTCAACAAGTGAATGGTTAAACAAAGTGTGGTACATCCATACAGTTGAATATTCCTAGGCAATAAAAACTAGTAATACATGCAATGATTTGCGTGAATCTCCAGAGAATTATGCTGACTGAAAAAAGCCAAAATCTACACATTCAATGCAATCCCAATCAAAATTGCACCAGCATTCTTCTCAAAGGTAGAACAAACTATCCTAAAATTTGTATGGAACCACAAAAGACCCAGAATAGCCAAAGTAATACTGAAGAAGAAAACCAAAACGGGAGGCATCACAATCCCAGACTTTAGACTCTATTACAAAGCTGTAATCATCAAGACAGTATGGTATTGCACAAAAACAGACACATAAACCAATGGAATAGAAAAGAGAACTCAAAATTGGACCCACAAATGTATGGCCAATTAATCTTTGACAAAGCAGGAAAGAGTATCCAATGGAAAAAAAGACAGCCTCTTTAACAGATGGTGCTGGGAGAACTGGACAGCAACTAGATCACTGGATGAAACTAGATCACTTTCTTACACCATACACAAAAATGAACTCAAAATGGATGAAGGACCTGAATGTGAGACAGGAAACTATCAAAACCCTAGAGGCGAAATCAGGAAACAATCTCCTTGACCTCAGCTGCAGCAATTTCTTACTTGACACATCCCCAAAGGCGAGGAAATCAAGAGCAAAAAAGAACTATTGTGACATCATCAAGATAAAAATCTTCTGCACTGCAAAGGAAACAATCAAGAAAACTAACAGGCAACCGACAAAATGGGAAAAGATCATTGCAAATGACATATCAGATAAAGGGCTAGTATCCTAAATCTATAAGGATCTCACCAAACTCCACACCTGAAAAACAAAGAAACCGGTGAAGAAATGGGCAGAAGACATGAACAGACACTTCTCCAAAGAGGACATCCAGATGGCCAACAGACATATGAAATGATGCTCAGCATCACTCATCATCAGGGAAATACAAATCAAAACCACACTGAGATACCATCTCACGCCAGTCAGAGTGGCTAAAATGAACAAATCAGGAGACTATAGATGCTGGCGAGGATGTGGAGAAACGGGCTCCCTCCTACACTGTTGGTGGGAATGTAAACTGGTACAGCCACTCTGGAAAACAGTGTGGAGGTTCCTCAAAGAATTAACAATAGAACTCCCCTATGATAGAACTCCCCTATGACCCAGCAATAGCACTGCTAGGAATTTACCCAAGGGAAACAGGAGTGCTGATGCATAGGGGCACATGTACCTCAATGTTCATAGCAACACTTTCAACAATCGCCAAATCATGGAAAGAGCCTAAACATCCATCAATTGATGAATGGATCAAGATGTGGTTTATATATGCAATGGAATACTACATGGCAATGAGAAAAATAAAATCTGGCCCTTCGTAGCAACGTGGATGGAATGCGAGGGTGTTATACTAAGCGAAATAAGTCAGACAGAGAAGGACAGATACCATATGTTTTCACTCATAAGTGGAACAGGAGAAACTTAACAGAGGATCATGGGGGAGGGGAAGGGGAAAAATAGTTGGGGAGAGGGAGGGAGGCAAACCATGAGAGACTCTCGAATACTGAGAAGAAACTGAGGGCTGATGGGGAAGGGGTAGAGGAGAAGGGGGGCGATGGGCATGGAGGAGGGCACTTGTTGGGATGAGTACTGGGTGTTATATGAAAACCAAGTTGACAATAAACTTTAAAAAAAAAAAGCGCCAAACTCAAAAGGTCACACACTATGATTACACTTACATAATATTCCTAAAGTGATAAAATTAGGAAAATGGAGAACCGATTGGTGATTGCCAGACATTAGGAATAGGGTGGGATTGGGGGTTAGGGAGAGGAAGGTAGATATAACTATAAAAGGGATACAGTAGGGGTACTTGTGGTGGTAGAACTATTCTGCATCTTGACTGTATTAATATCAATATCCTGGTTGTGATATTGAACTATAGTTTTGCGAAATGTTACCATTGAGGAAACTGAGTAAATGTAATATGAGATCTCTAGTATTTCTTAAAATTTAATGTGAATCTACAATTATCTTAAAGTAAGAAGTTTAATTAAAAATATATATCATTTAGAGTAGCAACAAAAATTTTAAGTTACCTAAAGAAAAAATCTAACAAAAACATAAAATGCCATTATTTTAAAAATGTTATTTATTTTATTTTAATTTTATTAAAATACATTGCAACTGTATTAAAAGGCATTGTAGAAAATGTCATAAATTTAGAGATAATAACCATATTCATCATGACGGGTGGTCATTGCTATTAAAGTTGAAGTCAAAAGTCTCATAAAGTATGCCAAATCTACACAATCGACCTATAGATTAAATGTAATTCCTATAAAACTCCACCAGTTATTTATACACGTTCACAGCTGAGTATAAGACTTTGCATATAGAAATAACTGAGAATACCAAGATACTGCTAATAAAGTACAAAGTGGAAATATTAAGACATGTTAATAGGTGATGAAAATAATCCAGTGTGAAATAGCATGAGAAGTAAAGGGATTACTGCAAAATGGATTTCTTAAGCAGGTTAAAGTAGATGAGATCCAGAGCACAGGTGGAGAGGTTAACTTCTATCCAATATAGTATCAGAAGGAAAGGGAAAGTGTGTGGGTAGAGGGGCAGGCAGGTTAGTCGCTTTGGTGGTGGGATGAAGAAAGGGTGTTGGATGTTTGAGGACAAAGTTCTGATCACATTTGTGTGTGTTCCCCCAGTACTCAAGAATTACTTTAAGAGCAGAGGCAATGTATGATTCATTTTGGAAGCAATTTAGTATAATCATATGAAACTTACTGGTTGTGTGATCTTCAGGAAGTCATTTACCTCTCTAGGCCTCAGTTTCTTCACTTTAAAAATGGCAATAAAATGTGTGCCTCCTCACAGACTGTTTTAAGGATTACAGGAGACCATGTATGTTGTGGTTCTGAATAAAGTGGTGTCTGGCACATAGAAAGCATTCAATTATTATTAACCATTTGGCACAGAGCTGGTTAGTTTTTAGAGAACAATTGAATAAATTAAATACTCTCGAGACCTCCAGCTAGAAACTGCCCTTAAGACAAGACAGGTTTGACCTACAAGGCTCTGGGTGCCAGGAAAACTGTCCACAAAATGTGAGTGAGCCAGGAGCTCACTTTCTCCTACTCTGGGGCACTGGGTTTGGAATCCAACAGTTCTGAGAACATTGCTGAGCATGATCAATCACAGGGTCTAGGAAACTGAGGAAGAATTCAGATCATGTTTCAGGCTCAGAAGGAAGTGTTAGTACAAGGATGATATCAAGAAGACTGAGCTAGTTTTGTGAAGACAGTATCTGGACACTCAACTAATATCAGACAGCACCTGATCTCTCAGATACTTAGATGTATACCCTTTTTGACACTGTATTCAATAGGCCAGCCAGAAGACACTTCTAATCAGAAGCTTGAGAGAGACAACTACCCAACATGGGTTGGCTGTAATTATTCCCACATGATGGATGAATTGCCATATGGTTATGTAGAGTGCTAGACAGGTATTATTCTGATTTAAGGGCAGAGGAGGGAGAGAAATTGATGTGTGAAGGGGAAGTAAAATTCAGATGAATGAGAAAGAGAAATTCGAATGTCTGCAAAAAGTTACTCAACTATCAATCCCTTCAATAAGAAAGTTAGTGAACTGGGTTCTGCTGATAACTGAGTACCTGGTTTGTAACTGAATTGAGTGAGTAAAGCCTATTACAACTCAGACCAGAAGTTTGGCCTGCTGAATGGACTCCAACTTTCTCTTACTCTACCTGTATAAGCGGATACAAGGGGGAAAGAAGTAGACTAGGGAACAGAGTAACCTTTTAATATAGGAACTCTGCTGTTCTCCAGCATGATATGTGAGGTTCTCAATGTGAGATAGCTCATGGGAAAAAAAAGAGAATGTGGATAGGAATATGAGATTGATCTAAGGCAATCCAAAAGTGTGAGGGCTTACTATATACCAGGTGGTTTGCCCACTTTATCTCATTTAGTCTACACCTACCCTATAATGTAGGCATTATAAACCTTATTTTATAACTGAGGAAGTTGAGGTTCAAAAACATGGAGGGATCTAACCAAGATGACAGAATAAATGACAAAGGTAGGATATGTTTCTCAGAATACCCATTTATATTTCAGTAAATAAGTTACTCTGCTTTCTTGGGCATCAAATCTCTCAACTAGAATGTATAATATATAAGTGTTTTATAGGTAAAGTATGGAAATATGCCATTTCCTTGACCTATAAAAACAACCCCAGGAGATTAGTACTATTAACAAAACATAACCTTTTTACACTCAAGGAAACCAAGGATAACACAGGCTAAATAACCAATCTGCATAGCTCCTCTATAAAGCTAGTCACTGGCAGAGCCAAGACTTGATTCAAGTTTTTCTTGTCCATTTAAGTTTAATAAGTTGTTCACAAAGCCTTTAATTCTAACAATCTATGAATCTATGAGCTATATGACTTTGAGCAAATTCCTTCCCGTTCCTAAGCCTATTTTCCTATCTGAAATGAGTAAATTGTATTCGGTAATTTCTAAAGGGTTCATGTCCTCTGCCTTAGATTTTAAGGTCCAACCATAAATAGCTCAGGTCAAGTAGAAATTATGTTCGAAAGGCTAGATTATCAAAGTGAGGGAGATGAAGTATATTTTACTTATATAATATGGGGATATTTTTAGCCACAAGTGTCACTTAGGGCCTTAGATTCTTGGAATGAACAAATCCCTGAATTTGAACTCTCAGATAAGCTAGTTTCAGAAAGTTCTCTATCTCCTTACAGCTCATATTGATATTACTGGTAGCACATGCGGCAATGGAAAAGGTACAGGACCAGGAGTCAGGAGGCCTTAGATGAATCAAATCCCATCACTGTGAAATAGGTGGTTGTGTACAAGGGTATTGATCAGGATGACATTGAAAAATATGTTTCTTTATTTTTTTTATTTTTTTAACTTTATAGTTTATTGTCAGGTTGGTTTCCATATAACACCCAGTGCTCTTCCCCACAAGTGACCTCCACCATGACCATCACCCCCCTTCCCCTTTCACCCTTCCCCTTCCACCCTCAGTTTGTTTTCAGTATTCAAGAGTCTCTCGTGTTTTGTCTCCCTCCCTCTCCCTCTTTTTCCTCCTTCCCCTCCCCATGGACCTCTGATAGGTTTCTCCTGTTAGACCTATCATCAGTGAAAACATATGGTACCTGTCCTTTTCTGCCTGACATATTTTGCTTAGCATGACACCCTCGAGGTCCATCCACATTGCTACAAATGGACAGATTTCATTCTTTCTCATTGCCATGGAGTATTCCATTGTATAGATAAACCACATCTTCTTGATCCATTCATCAGTTGATGGACATTTAGGCTCTTTCCATGATTTGGCTATTGTTGAAAGTGCTGCTATGAACATTGGGGTACATGTGCCCCTATGCATCAGCACTTCTGTATCCCTTGGGTAAATCCCCAGCAGTGCTATTGCTGGGTCATAGGGGAGTTCTATTGATAGTTTTTGAGGAAACTCCACACTGTTTTCCAGAGCGGCTGTACCAGTTTACATTCCCACCAACAGTGAAGGACGGTACCCGTTTTTCCACATCCTCGCCAGCATCTATAGACTCTTGAGTTGTTCATTTTAGCCACTCTGACTGGCCTGAGGTGGTATCTCAGTGTGGTTTTGATTTGTATTTCCCTGA
>JAQQST010000877.1:0-14204 GCA_028646485.1 Cryptoprocta ferox
GAACTAACAGATTTCCCTAAGAGTTGCTTTGAGGTTTGTTAAGAACCGACTAAAACTATCCTATCGCTCTACTCTTATTTTTAGGATTATGGAATTTGATGTGGGAGTTAAATTTGGAAAACACTATTTCTCAAATGTCAGTGTTCAATTCTTCACGTTGAAGTCGAAGAATCTGATGGCTACATTTTTCTAAGTTTTATAATGTTGCAGCGTTTACTGGACTGTTACGTATCTCTTAGAGAATTATCTACACACATCATTAAAATTGAACCGTAAAAGAATAGGGCTCAATGATAAAGGACACATTAAAGCAGATTAGCGATCACTCATTTCAGCTCATTTACCACATGTCATGAGAAAACAATCTATTTCAGCCACTGTTGTGAAGGTGTCAGAGGAGAATATTATGACATCGGATCTTATTATTTTAAAACTTCATTTTGAATCAAATTTGATACCAAGTAGGCAATTTTAGACTTTTGTTCTATGTTCAGGAAAAAAGCACAAGCACAAGTCTATTTTCAGCAAGACAACTGAACAGAAATTCCCTCTCTTGGTCAAAATTCTTAGGCTACTCCAGGAAAATATAAGCAAGAGCCCCTAGGAAGTCTATTTTGTAAGGATAATTGGCCAAAGTCTGTCTTTTTTTTAAAAGAAATGAAGTTTAATTTTCATCCTGTTCCTGAGAAAACATTAATACAGTTCCTGATTAGATTTATTATTCTTACAGGAATTTGTCATTTTTTTCCTCTGAGGAAATCAGAAAACATCATTTGCCTGACATTCACAAGTTTTTAATGGGATACTAATTACTAGTGCCTGAATCATTTGATAACATCAGGAGACGTGCAAAACTGAAATCACATTAACACCTCAAGTCTCTCTAAACCCTATCTTAACTTTCCTTAACCGTCTCTCTCAAGATAACACTGTTTTTTGTAACAATCCAACTTCTCTTTCTCTCCATTTCCCGTTTTGTACTGGGGGTGGTCTGTGCTGCTATCACAGATGACTGTATACACCATGACATGACCCGCCTCATGATTGTAGCACAGCCTTCTCTTAATTGCTAGAATTGCATCCAACCCTAATTTTTGTCTCCATCGTAAGCTTCCTAGGAAGCCCAAGAGTTCAAGGATGCTCTGAGCAGGCAAATAAAGGAGGCTGATTCTAGAAAAGAGAAATAAACACCCCGAGCGAAAAGGGGGACATAACCCTCTCCGCCGTCCCCTCCATCAGTCCTACCCGAGCACAATGTGGGACTGTCCCAGGCAAACAGGGATGCCCCCCCGACCCTAACAATGGGTGATTCAGGGTGGTTCAGGGTCAGCATTTCAAAGGAACTTTATTAAGCAGAAGAAATACACAAGGTCACTTTGGACCGATTAATCTGGGAGTCTTTTACATAATAACCAGGAATACTACTCGGCGATGAAAAAGAATGAAATCTTGCCATTTGCAACAACGTGGATGCAACTAGAGGGCATTATGCTAAGTGAAATTAGTCAGGCAGAGAAAGATAAATATGTGATTTCACTCATGTGGAATTTAAGAAACGCAACAGATGAACACAGGGGAAGGGAAGGAAAAAGAAGATAAAAACAGGGAGGGAGACAAACCATAAGAGACTCTTAAACACAGAGAACAAACTGAGGGGTTCCTGGAGGGAAGGTGGGGGGATCAGCTAGATGGGTGACGGGCATTAAGGAGGGCACCTGTTGGGATGAGCACTGGGTGTTATTCGTAAGTGATGAATCGCTGGATTCTATTCCAGAAACCAGTATTACACTGTACGTTAACTAACTTGGATTTAAATTTTAAAAAAAAAGATTAATCAAGGAAGGCTAAGCCAGTTTCTGAGGCTGTTTCCACAGCAGAAAGCCCACGGTTTTAACGAAGGCAGCAACGGCACAAGGGTGAGAGATGCGGGCATATTAGAGGGATGTCGAGGAAGGAGATAAAATTTGGTGACAATTCGCTGTGAGGGATTTAGGAAAAGAGAAGTGACATTCAGATACTTGGATTCCCGGCTGCCAGGGTAAAATGGAATCTTGGTAGGGCATGAAACTTCCAGATTGGGCATGTTATTCCAAACTACCTGTATCCAAGGCTAGATACTTAAGAAGATTGCACATGGCAAGGCAGAAGATCTTCTAAGATATCTGAGCTGTAGGAGTATTCTTGGGAGCAGGGCAGGTGGTCACAACACAAGAAACAGGGTGAGATGAACCAGAAAAACATTATGGCGTCTGCATGTGCCGTTACACATCCAAAGGCGACTAAGAGGAAACTCAATGAGAATGGAGAACCGTCCGGAAGGATCACTGCAGGCGAGCGAGGTTTCACGGAAGAGTGTGATGAAGGTCAAGGGAACACTACAGGGAGATGAGGGAGCACGGAAGCGCAGAAGGGTGATCAGCCAACAGAGAGCCAAGGAGGCGATGGCCATCTTTGGAAGGACATTTCCAGCAGGGACAGAGGCTGAACTTCAGTGGGCTAAGTAGAGGAGATTAGGAGCTCGGGAGAGTAACTGTGAGCTTCTTTTTCCTAAAAGGATGGATTTCGAAGGAAGGAGAAAGGGCGTGTGCAGCCAAGTGAAAAGTATGCATGTGTATACCTTTCCCCACGCCGTGCCTCTGTCCTGGACCACCTTGTTCTCCCCCTGCAGTGCTTTCTTCCCTCGCTCGATCATTTTATAATCAGTTGCCTTCTCTGGAAGCCAATTGGCTTGCCTCGCTCTGCAGATCCAAAATGCATCTCGTTTCCCAGCCCAGGAAGACCAGGTGGTGAGCAGAGGTGTGCCCGGGTGCCCGGTGTATGTCGGCGGTGACAGTACAGTTAGAACCTGTGACCGGCGACTTTCCATGTGATCAACTTGCTCACGACCTCGCCTGCCTCCTGCCACATGGGACAGCGTGATACGTACTCAGCCTGGAAACTGTACGATGCACAGAGAATAGTCGAGGATTGCAGCCCCCTGGTTCTGAGAATGTGGCTCTGAAAACACTGAGCGCCGAACGGTAATAAGCATCTCGTCAGGGAATCTTAGAAACTTCTAAGGACGTCAGCCCACCCTGTCATGGCAGATAACCCTGAAAGCACGCCAGCAAGGAGGCCAGAGAATAAATCGAATGCGTGTGGCAGCCGACAGAAACACGTAGGAGGGACCCAGGCAGAGACAGGAGCAGAGGGTGTACGAGGCACGGGAGGGGCAGGTGGGCGAGAGGCACAGGCCAGCGCACCAGCAGTGACAAATGGAAAACAGAATTAAAAATTTAGGCGATGAAACTGAATCTGTTCCAGCAAACACGTATTTTACAAACTGATTGTGACAGCCTTCACTGTCGTGACAGATTTTCTCCTAACCATCGAGGATCTGTGCCTCCCTCTCTTTCCTTCCCCTTCATCACGTTCAAAATCAACCTCCCAAAGGAATACACTCATTTTTTTCTTTGCGTGAGATACATAATACTGTCCTTGTAAATATTACATTTTCTTGTCGAACAAAATCCTTGAATGAGCTGGAAAGGTTTCTAAGTCAAGTTAGTTCTTCTGCCAAGAAGGGGGACTTCATTTTAGTTTTCAGAGACCTACTTACTACTGTGGCTATTAGAAATTCAGAATAAGGAGGGCAGAAAGCTGCTAAATAGAAGTGGTTCAGCTAATAAGACACAACCGAGTGTTTTGTGCAAATTCAGAATCGTGCACGGTTAAGTCCACGTTTCGCAAAGGCCCATAATTTCAGGTTTCAATCCCTTTAGGAGTGATGGAACCTGTCCCCAGCAAGTCACCGCTGACAAGAGGTTCAGAAATCTGAATGTGACCCTCACATAAAGAGCAGATATAAGGAGCAAGAGAGATGAGCCGTTTTCCACAGCAGAAAGCCCGGGGCAGCTTCGTGCCCAGGGCAGCAACGGCACAAGGGTGAGAGATGCGGACGTATTAGAGGGATGTCAAGGAAGGAGATAAAATTTGGTGACAATTCGATGTGAGGGATTTAGGAAAAGAGAAGTGACATTCAGATACTTGGATTCCCGGCTGGGAGATGAGCAGGGAGCCACACCCTCCCCCCCACTGCTGCCTCTGTCACCCCAGCCTCTGGGACTCGGTGACCTTTCTTGCGTAGGACAGCTCGGCTCAGGGCTCTCTTTGTCCCTAAGGAAGATAATGGTACTTACCCCACTCTCAGAATTAATGAGATAATGTTTTCAAGGACCCGTGGCTGCTAAATGCTAATTATTATTATTATTCTAAGCCATCCTCAGAATAAACCTTTTGATACAAGAGATCTGGAGGAGGAGACAAAGAGCACGGGGAACAAAGAGGCAGATGTGAGGGCTTTTCTTAGAATCAAGAAGGACAGAGTGAGAAGCACTGTGCGGCTCCTAAAACTTTTAAATGTCCTCTCTGACAACAGATCATACTGGAAGGGACTGGAATTTCTTTGTTGTTATTTATACCGAAACAAAAAGGGGGTGAAAAAAAAAGTGGCAGACTTCTTCAGTTGCATACCGTATCGGGCTCAGGATTTCAAACACCTCCCACTTGGCCAAGGCCGAACTGGCTCATGAAATTATATGTTTCGTCCATGCAATTAAACATTCTTTGTGAGGGAATCTATCCGGGAGCTCGACTCACTAGCATCATGACCAGGGCGCTTTCTCCTGACATCTGTGTTTCCAAGCGTCACCAACAACGGATGCTGGGAGGCTGTGCGAGCTGCCCTTGACTTAAGTCCCCACTCACTGGCATGTGATTCTTGCGAGGACCACCCGCTCCTGAGAGAATACACTTCAGATGACCTCGCTCTCGTTAACTCAAAATTCAGTTGTGCTGGTTCACTTCCTTTGCCCTCCCAGGGGAGAATAGATTATAATTACAAACCCAGTCCCGCTAATTATGGACTTTGGATGCTTGTTAAAATGTTCCTTCATTGTTGGCCTCTAGATTTCTGCTGCCTTGCAAAACTGTCTTGACAAGACCCAACGAGGCATTGCGGTGGGAACGATGAAATGCTATACAGAAAAAGTACTTCGTTTAACACAATCTAGGGAAACCACATCGATCCGAAAGCGTGTGTGCATGCCTAAAAAATAAATACACGTTTGGAATTCTACCACGCTGTCTTTAAATCTCTCTACAGTTTTTCAAAGCATCTGCCTACCATTTTCATCCAGATAGGTCAACAGGATAGAACTAGATTCTGTCCCTTCCACGGCGTAATCCAATGGGATATTTCCATTAACATCCTGGAGAAGCACATTGGCTCCGGCCTGTAAGCGAAAAAGAACAAATATAACATTACGGACGCTGTTAACAAAGAAAGCAGGTGGAAACTTTCACCTCTACATTAGTTGGGAAACAGATCCGGAAAAGTCTGTCTTAGATAAAACCCTGTAGAATCATGTGGAACACTCTAATTGCTTTTTAAGACAAATACAATAAATGCTTTGTGAGAAACTCCGATGGGCTAAGAATGGTCAACTGACCTTTGTGAGGCCTGAGCCCCGGCTGCTTCTCCCCACCCCTCTTGCTAAACCCAAGACATCCAATCCATGGCCATGGAAGCACCAGCATCTCCGTGTTGGCTGCCTCGATTCTAACACAGCAGAAGGTCCCCAAGCCTTCGGAGGGTCTCCACGGACAACTCTTCTGTCGAACTCTGATCTCCCCCAAACTATTCTGTAAGCTCTCCAAGCACCTTGCTCTCCTCAGAAAGTCCTCTGAGCGCGGTTCTCACGCGACCATAATAAAGGCCTGGGCTAATGGCATCCGGTTGTTTTTCTTTTCTATTTCTAGAAACGATTTTTGAAAAAAAATACAATCTGTAGATGTTAATGAAGTATATTAAATATGGCCATTACATAGCTGTTAGCTTCACAGCACCCTTCATCGAGCACCTCTGAGGATGCGTGTTCCCCTCCAGCCCATCCCAGCTTAAATACAGTCCCTTTTCTCTAAGATCATGGCGTGAACACGTACCCATTGACCACGACTCCCCATTCACCTCCTAGGAATGATGAGTCGCTGAAACTCAGGCCAGACAAATGAAAGTTTTCCTCCATTCCTTTTGTTGAATACAAGTCTGGGACACAATATTAGTAACTTTACTATGTTTGGACACGTACTGTCCAAATTCACAATGTGATGTAAAAAGGCATATAACATTCATAATCTTAATTACTATAATGTGGGATTTTGCCTTCTGTGATTCTAGATGTATATTAAATAAACTTTCCTACACCTTACCAAGTCTGCACAGGTTTTCCAAAGGACTGCTCTAGATATATTGCAAAGACAAAAGAATAGGTCCAAGTGGCAAAACAGTGTATATCTTAGTATCTGCCCTGGCATATAAACTATGCCACTCACCTCACCATCTTGAGAACGCCACGTTGTATTTTCTATAACCGTATGAAAATACTCCTCTATTTGAACAAAGTAAGTTATATATTTCAAATTTTCACTTAGGTAAGGAAGTATGTGCTTTTAAGGTCCTGAAAACTTCAAACTAAGTCTTCTTAGTGCATTTAATATCTTTAGTTATTCAGAGTTTGAAAAGAAATCCCTCGAGGCGATTGTGTTAAGTAGACTTTGCTAATGATCCCTTTCCTTCAGTATCTAACCAGGAGAATAAGATTTTGCAATACCTACCCAAGGACCAATTGTTAAAGAGCCAATTAAGAAAGAACTACAGGGTCTCATCATCGATTTCAGTACTAATAGGTAGAAGTAAATCAAGTTATTCTCTTTTTCCCAAGGCAGGAATGTTTCCGATGGAATCGTATCTATGCCAAACATCTGGACCCAAGGCAACAGTGAATATATGTATCATCATGTGTTATCGATAACAACAGAAATAAATAGGAGGACAACTTGGTGCTGAGGGAGACCGTGCACTTCTGGAGAATACTACTCTACTCTACTCCACAACGACTAAGGAGGCTCTTTCAAAACAAGTCTGAAGGTGATCCCTGATGCTGAATACAGCAGCAGGACTCGTTTGCCGCAATTCCAACCCAGCCATCACTCAGCAGTGTGCGCTGCTGACCGATCAGGGGTTCCCTGGACAGAAGTCCGTCTTTCCTGGGCGTCGGGAACTTCCCTTATCAAAGATTGGAGCTTAGTTCCCGTTATCTTCCCCCCCCCCCCGCCATCTGCCTCGGTCCCTGACACATGTGAGGCACTAAAATAGATTTAGTGACACAACCTGAAAAATAAGGAGCCAAAAGTAGAACTTCAGCTAATTATTAAAAATTAAGGCAGAGAACTATAATTTTTAACTAAATTCTTTTTAACTAAATTTCCTGACCTTTATTTTCAAGGGTGCAGGAATAAAATTACAAAATCACTATATGCATACTTAGATTTCCTGCCTTCACTCTTTTCGATGGACATTTGTGACTGACTTCCTTCCTTCCTTCCTCCCTCTCTTTCCTTCCTTCCTTTTCCTTCCTTCTTTCCTTTCCTTCCTTCCCTTCCTTGCCTTTCTTCCTTTCCTTCCTTCCTCCCTTCCTTTCCTTCCTTCCTTTTCCTCCTCTTCCTTCCTTTCCTCCCTTTCCTTTCTTCCTGTCCTTCCTCCCTTCCTTCCTTCCTCCATCCTTCCCTTCCTTCCTTCTTTCTTTCCTTCCTTCATTCTTCTCTCTTCCTCTACTTCACTCTCTCTTTCCCCTTCTCTCTTTCTCCCCTACCATCTCACTCTTCCCTCCTTCTCTTCTTCTTTCCACCACTGGATAGAGTGAGTGCTCCCCCCTGTATGAGGGGTCCTGATGCTGGTCCCCCACCACCCTGACCATCTGGTCTTGGGAGATATCCCTAGACAGGCTGAGCCACATGTAATAAGAATATCGGTCCTAAAAGGTCTCCTGAGAAGCTGTATATCTGAAATTACACTTCTGAAATCATACATCTATTAAAAAAACAACAACAGAACAAAGCACTGTTGAGAAGATTCATGACTGGTTATTACTCTTAGTGTGACTAGCCCAAGTGTTAGCGTGCAATTTTAGTTGCTAATGGATGCCACTGGAACGGAGAGTGAGGACTTGAGAAGTAGGACTTTTCCTCAACATGCCAGACACCTGCTTCAGGACCATCAGGATGGTCTAATTTCCAGCAAACAGAAAGGGAAACGGGGTTGGGAATTAGCAACATTTATAAGGTATTGTGTTAGTACTTATTTAAAAAAATAATTAGAGCCACTCAGTCATATAAATTGAATTTTTCTTGGGGCGCCTGGGTGGCTCAGTCAGTTGAGTGTCCAACTTCAGCTCAGGTCATGATCTCACGGTTTGTGGGTTCGGGCCCCGCATCAGGCTCTGTGCTGACAGCTCACAGCCTGGAGCCTGCTTTGGATTTTGTGTCTCCCTCTCTCTCTCTGCCCCTCCCCTGCTCTCTCTCTCTCTGTTTCTCAAAAGTAAATAAACATTTTAAAAAATGAATTTTTCCCAATTTTGCAAAGTGAGAGCCATTAGGTAATTCAATAAAAATATCAGTCTGACGTCCACTTTTAATATGGAAATGTAAAAATATGCATGTATTCTAAAATATATTTTTCCCTTCCAGACATGATATTCTTCAATACTTAAAAAAAATGTTCCTTTTACATTCCAAATTTCATTGTACCAATGCTCAGAGTCCACCAAGTGCTTTAAAAGCCAGGGAACAGTGCTCCAAACCGGTGCACACGTTAACTACAATGTTTCCGTGGATACGGGGCTCACTATTTTCAGTACGGAACGTGATGCCAACAGCAAACTGTAATTGCCCCATGTGTTGGTGTGGGTATTTCACTGCACGCACCACTGTTTTATTTCAGGGCATGAGAAGCAGGACGAGGGGAGGGCTTTCGACTAGATTTTCAAATATAGGATGATGAATGTCAAGGTTCCACTCATTCTATTAGACAAAAACAACAGCCTTAGCCATCGCCACATATTTTCTAAAGCTAAACAATATTTTAAAATAACTGAATGCTGTACTTTACAAAAACATATGGCTTCGGAGATGGCCGTGTTAAAAGGCTAGTGAGAGTGAGTCTAGGTGGAAGAGATACATGTTTTCTCGTTTCTATTCGGTGCCCATGAATAAATAGCCTACGTCCTGGGACGCGTGTGTGCGTGCACGCGTGTGTGCGTAAAACATCTTCCTAGTTTTACATTCCTATGCCTAATCACCAGATGTCAAACTTCTTATACTGACAGCAGCTATTATCCTTTGTCTTAATGAAAGAAGTCATTCCAAATTAAGAAAAACGTGCATTAGTGAGAACAGTTCAACCAAAAGGTTATCTTCATACAATATAGACTGCGAGGCAAGTCCTTCAGTTTGGCTTCAAGACCATCAATCATACCGTGATTGGTTTTCATCGGGGAAATGAAAGTAATCAATGTCATCTATGCAGAATCCCACTCCTCAAATACTTTCTGCAGTTGAGGACTGAACAGTTCCGGTGGGGAGCCCTGAGCACATTTTCTGTAAGGAAGGCCACCCAACCTCCCATCTGTCCTAACCTATATGCCTAGAGTATTAGAAATGAAACTCAGATACATCGTCCCCCTCCTCCCGGACACGAATTTTTCAGATAACCTATAAACACGTAAGTGAGCCTTTCCTGTATATGACATTTTACTGGTTTGCTTTCTGTGACAATTTAATGTCAGTGACTTTACTTGCCAATTCCTTCATTGGGTAGTGATTCTCTAACACATGAATACTGAAATTGATGGCATATGAAGATTTGCTTAATTTGCTGAAGCAAATACCACTTTTTATACGCCAACACTTTCTGGCAACTTTTTATTTTGATATAATTTCCAATTTAGTTAAAGCTGCCAGAATAACACCAAGAAATCCTATATACCTGTGATGAGTTGAATTGCGTCCCCCTAAAAAGAAATGTGAGGGTCCCAATGCCTACTACCTGTGAACGTGGACTCCTTTGGAAACAGGACGGGTGCAGATGTGATCGGGTGAGTGACAGACGTGATCAGGTGAGTTAAGAGCCGGCCACGCTGGACTGACCAGCAGGACAGGTATTCTGATGGGGACAGGGGCCTCGGGGACGCACACACACAGAGGGAGGGTGGCCAGGTGAAGACCGAGGCAGAGATGGGAGCAGTGCAGCCACTAGCCAAGGATCAGCAGGTGAGGAAGGAGCCTCTCTGGCAGCTTTCCGAGGGGGCGTGGCTTTGCTGACCTTGATTCTGGCCTCGGGAACTGTGCGATGGCCAGTTTCTGTTGCTTTAAGCACCCTCCCCACCCCCGCCCCGGTTTGTGGTAATTTATTATGGCCACCCCGGGAAACCAATATGCTGCCCTTTACCCAAATTCACCAATGTATGTTTTCCTCCTATTTTTGCAAGAGATTTTCCCCAAATCTCTTAAAAGTGAGTCAACAGGCACTACGTCCTTTTACTCCTAATATTTTAGTGTATATTTCATAAGAATAAGGACAATTCTCATGCATAAAAGTTATCAAAATCAGAAAACTTAGCACGACTAAATACTACTACAAAATACTACTACATAGCCAAAATGGCATGACTTTCTCCAACTGTATTGTTTTTTTTTACTGTTTTATTTATTTTTGAGAGAGAGAGAGACAGCGTGAGCAGGGGAGGGTCAGAGAGAGAGAGAGAGAGACACAGAATCCGAAGCAGGCTCCAGGCTCTGAGCTGGCAGCACAGAGTCTGAGGCAGGGCTTGAACCCGCGAACCGCGAGATCATGACCTGAGCTGAAGCCGGACGCTCAACCGACTGAGCCACCCAGGCGCCCCTCCCTCCAACCGTATTGTTGACCCACTACTTCCGCAGCCTGGGAGGTAAACCACGATCCCCCGGCACATGTAGCTGACCTTCCTCTTTGGTTCCATCCCAACTGGGGAACCTTCCTCAGTCTTTTCAAGACCTTCTCTCATCTGTGGTTACAAGAAAGTTTGTGGCAGGCACACCAGAGAGGGGATGGTGTGTTTTCCCATCATGTCCTATCATGACGTCCCTTGGTCCCATCAGTGATGAAGTTAACCTTGATCACTGGCGGAGGTGAGGTTTGCCAGGTTTTGCACAGCACAACTGAAACTAGGAACCCGTGCGTGCACGCCGATAGCAACAGACACTTGAACACCTGGATACGGGTCTTCCTTACAAGAGAATACCAACGCATGCACACAGAAGGCAGGACAAGGTTAGAATCTGGCATTCGTTGTAGTAATAACTGACTTAAATGAGAGTCAGCAAGGGATGCTAACACTGTCTTCCTGGGTGCTGGAAAGGCGGAAGTTTGAACGAAAACCTTGATGAGGAATAGAATATTTACATAGTCTTCAAATATCCTGCCACAAAATATTCCACTTACAGATAAAAATGTTGGCATCAAACCTGGGAGGAAAAATAGAAAATTCTGTGAGTGGATGTTTTGTGCTTTTGAATTGCAGATGGTTTCTCTTCTTTCTATAGAAAACTCTGCATTCTGTGCTAGCAAGATAAAATGAAGGCTGTCCCAGATGAATGTATAATGCGCAAGCAATTATTTTAGGTCATGGCACATGCTATTAGCAGTTTGCAAATGTTTAGTTTGAGGATCCTGGCAATTGTACTGTGAGATCAGAGATCACCTCAACTCCTTCTCAAGACTTCAAGGGCCTGTGTCATCCAGACCCAACCAGTGAAACGTTCTCCAAATCTTTTTAATTCACTTGGCCAAAAATACTGTATTTGGGAAGCGCAACAATATTCACTGCTGAACTATTCACAGAGTCTTATATTAACTGAACAATAAAAGTTGCTATCCAACAGGAAATGCACATTCAAAAGAAACACAGATTGAGATAAGAACAAGAAGTCTAAATGGGGCTTCTGAAATAGGAGAATTCTATAAAATTTTAAATACAGATTTCCACAATCTTGCATTCATTGAGATGGTAAGGTTGGTGACACTATTCAAAAATGGAAAGTGGTGGCGTGCCTGGGTGGCTCAGTCGGTTAAGCGTCTGACTTTGGCTCAGGTCATGATCTCAGGGTCTGTGGTTCGAGCCCCGCGTCGGGTGCTGTGCTGACAGCTCAGTGCCCGGAGCCTGCTTCAGATTCTGTTTCTCTCTCTCTCTCTACTCCCCGCCTCCTGCTCATGCCCTGTCTCTCTCTGTCTCTCCAAAATAAAGAAATGTTAAAAAAAAATTTTTTTTAATGGAAATTGGAATATTAGCCTTCAGAGAGCTGCAAAACAGGGACATGTCTGTCAAGGGGTGTTTGAGTGAAAGGTGGTAGGAAACAAGAAAAGGGGAGGGGAGTTTTCCTGGTATCCCAGAAGCCTCGCTCTGAGTGCTAGGTTACTGCTCACTGGTTTCAGGACCAAGGACAAAAAACACCTAATTCTGTCCATCAGCTTGCAAAGTGGAGCCAACTCTTACTATTTAATTAGATGCCAGTTAACCTCGGTATAAACATATGCGGTGCCCAGCACAGTGCTGACCTACAGTAGGCACTCAATAAACAGGACCTGCACTAATCAAAGTAATTAGAAGAGAAAGAATATCTTATTAAGTACAGTATTTGTGGGGGCGCCTGGCTGGCTAGGCCGGTTAAGTGTCCGACTTCGGCTCAGGTCATGACCTCGCGGTCTGTGGGTTCGAACCCTGCGTCGGGCTCTGTGCTGACAGCTTGGAGCCTGGCGCCTGCTTCAAATTCTCTGTCTCCCTCTCTCTCTGTCCCTCCCTTGCTTGTGCTCTGGCTCTTTCTCAAAAATAAATAAAAAACATTAAAAAAATTAAATACAGTATTTGTAAAGACAACCTTAAGCTACAGTCTAGTACATCACCCACCCCTCTCTGTGCGCAGTTTTTAGCTGGGCCCTGAATGCAAGCTACAAACAGCATGGGCAGAATGAAGTAGCTGGAGGAGAGAAGGAAGGGCAGTCCAGCCCGAGCTCCTTGAAACACTGAGGACGGTAGATTTGGTTTGATTCCTCCCCTTCTTCCCCTCACTCTTACCATACGATATATTTGACAAAAACACCAATGAGGAAACGAAATAATTTCAGTCAAAGGCAAGACGTACTTCTACAGCATCACGCCCATGGGGCGCCTGGGTGGCTCAATCGGTTAAGCGTCCGACTTCGACTCAGGTCATGACCTCACAGTTCGTGGGTTTGAGCCCCGCGTCAGGCTCTGTGCTGACAGCTCAGAGCCTGGAGCTGCTTCCAATTCTGTGTGTCCCTCCTCTCGCTGCCCCTCCCCTGCTCATGATCTATCTCTCTCTGTCTCTCAAAAATAAATAAATGTTAACAAAGTAAATAAATAAATAAAACAAAATAAAGCGTCATGCCCAGAATACGCAGGCCCGACAGCGGTAAACGCACTTCAAGTGCAGTATCTAAGGCAAACCAGAAAAAAATACCAGAATGCCCTCTCTTATGACTGTTATTGAAAACAGGCAATGTGACCTGAGATGTACGTGGGAACTCTTTGCAAATCTGTTCCTTAAACCCACATGTAACAAAATACTCCCATGAAAGATTAAGTAGAAACTTACAGGTACTTCTGGAAGAGATCTCCAAAAAAGTCTGTCCGATTCCCTTGTTTCCAGGTAACTTACCACTTAGTTTCTTTGAAAGTCTGTCTTCCAGCCAGTGACCCACAAAAGCACAACACACCCTTCACTATCGCTTACGAGCAATTATTTGAAAAGGAAAAGGAAAGTTCCTCACAGTTCTGCCCTGTCGTCAAGGACAAATGCCAAACAACTGCTAAAGCTTCAAACACATCAGAACAAAGATGGCAAACCGTGTTTATAAAGAGATGAACAGAACTAGGAGACTCCCCCCAAAATGAACCCTAAAATCACTGAACAAAAAGAATAATAGACACTAATCCAAAGGGCAACCAAATGCAATTGGGAATAGGAAGCACATGTTCTTGTGAAATACCTGCTCTCTACACTCTGTATCATTGTGCATTTATTATTGTCGTTGAATTAGGAAATTGGGAGAGATGCTATTTTATGAGGTACGTTCAGCAAGTAACCTCTCTCATTCTGAGATATTCGTGCCACCAAAGGAAACCTCAAAACCTCAACACATTCGGGGAAAGGGGAAAGGAGCCCCCGAGCCCAACACAGGGAGAGCGCGCTGTGCCCCGGAGAGACCAGGGGAAGAGAAAGAGAGACGGAAAACGCACCTCGAACCGTCTCTAAGGGAGGAAAAACTCGCC
>JAQQST010000878.1:0-14204 GCA_028646485.1 Cryptoprocta ferox
AGATGTGGTTCATCTATACAATGGAATACTACATGGCAATGAGAAAGAATGAAATCTGGCCATTTGTAGCAAAGTGGATGGACCTCGAGGGTGTCATGCTCAGCGAAATAAGTCAGGCGGAGAAGGACAGATACCATATGTTCGCACTCATAGGTCTAACAGGAGAAACCCAACAGAGGACCATGGGGAGGGGAAGGAGAAAAAAGAGTTAGGGAGAGGGAGGGAGACAAAACACGAGAGACTCTTGAATATTGAAAACAAACTGAGGGGGGAAGGGGAAGGGGTAAAGGTAAAGGGGGGTGATGGTTTTGGTGGAGGTCACTTGTGGGGAAGAGCACTGGGTGTTATATGGAAACCAACCTGACAATAAACTATAAAGTTTAAAAAAAAAAAAAAAAAAAAAAAGAAAGGGCACTCATAAGTAAGGCCATGATAAATAATGGCAATGTTTACACTCTTCGAGATTCCTAGGTTCTCTCCATTTTCAGGTATCATTTTCATTTCATGTGTAAGGAATTTGTTTAATCTTTTTAGAACATTTTTAATGTGTTGAGCCAAGAACAATGAGTAAAGTAACAACTTATTTCCAAACTCACATTCTGCCAAAAAGAAATACTTTTAGTTCCATTTGAATATTCAAAAAATGGAAAATTGAAAAGAAATGAAGTTATTTTTTCAAAACGCTTTGAAGATAAAACATGGGATTTTGAATTAAAAAAAAAAACCGTACAGCAAGGACATCAAATGTGCAAATGCTACACTCAACTATCATGAATAACCTCACACATGATGTTGAACAAAAGTCACAGAAGGATAAATATGACTCATTTATACAAAATAAAAATATGCAAAACTAACCTGTACTTTTATTTAATATATACACAGGTTGCAAAGAAAGGCAAAGAACAATAAAAGTCAAAATAATAATTTTCTCTAGAGGAAGGAAGGAAAAAATGACCAGGAAGGAATATACATATGATTTCTGGGATGCCAGTAATCTTCTAATTTCTTGAAACGAACACTTTACATGTATTATTTTACACTGTGTACATATGTGTGTTTTATGTATTTTTCTAATGTATTTTTCTTTCAGAATAAAGAAAGATAAATTTAAAAAGTGCTATCACTGCTTTGTGGCAAACGGGAACTTCTATTGGGAAGAGTGAAGATACCAATGAACGATCATAACTGGCAGTCACTGAATAACAAAAAGTGAAAATTAACCTTCTTGTCTTAAACCAGGTTTTAATCTTCACAAACAAAACATACTATGTGTTTATTAATGTCATCAGTAGAATTAAACTTTGAAAAGCAAGGTGGCACCTGATAAAGATTAAATATTCATTATTCATCAAATTTGAAAACATTAAGTATAAAGTATTTTTAACATGATAAAGAATATACTATAATCCTGAATTATTATGCCTATAACGGAAATACAAAAAAATCCCCTCCCTTTACATTTCCTATTTCACAAAAACATCAATAGATGAACCCAAATACACATGCAGAAAAAATAAAACACACAAAAAATTTTAGGTATTAAGAACTATTTTTAATACAAGTCCTAAATCAATTGCTTTCCTACTATTATACTCCCATGAATTCTGATTAGCCACTTCTTCAAGATCACTAGCTTTTTTTAGTGGAGATTCATATTTAGAGATCACAATCTGGGTGCTAGGAGTATTGACTACCACTGGCTGTCATTTGCAACAACATGATTAAGAAGTGAGTGGTACAGTTAGTAAAAGAGCTAAGATCACATGCAAAATATCCTAATTGTAACCCTATGCTCTTTTCACTATATTTAAATGAACTACATCCATGTGTATCTTGCATATGGCCATGAGCTATCATTTGTTATTATTTTCATATCTATCACTTACTGAGACACCTTGGAAAAGTCATTCATCCACTCTAGTTTTTTATGTAATATATAAAAGAAATAATCTGATGTCCTCATTTCTCAAATCATACAAAGAGTAAATAGGAGATTACATGTGAAGGCTTTTTTGGTAATAACATAAAAACTGACAAAAGATTTAAAAGGACATTTTTCAGTTTATGCAGACAGACTGGTAATAGAACACATTAAAGGGGTAGAGGAGAGAAGACAAATGAAAAAAGTAAGGGGGTAACATAAATAAGGGCCTGTCTTATAAATTAAATATTTTTGGTAATTAAAAACAATGTGATACTAGTTCAACAAAGGAGGTTGAAAGAAATCTTAGAAATAGCCTAATTGTTTATAATAATTTCATAAAATATAAAGATGCTAAGTCAAACTTGTAAGCAATGAAATAATTTCCTGTCAATGATCTAGTAAAATTGTTAGCAATGAAAAAAAATAAGACCCTCACCACACAATATACCCTAAAATAATTTAAATTAAGAAAGTCCAGAGTAACTCAAAAATATTTATAGGTAAATATTTATATGTTCTCAAAACAGGAATAAACCAAAAAAATCCTTGGGGAAAAGGCCAACATGGAAGAGAGATAACATTTGATTTACATTAACAAATGAAAATGTAAGACATGAATAAATAGTTAGCCTCACTGGTAATCAGAGAAATATAAATTAAAACAAAAATTAAATATTTTCCATCCATCAGATTGGCACCTTAACAACAGGGAGGAAAGGAAGAAGAGAAAATTGATAGTATCAACTGTTATTGGCAAGTGTGAAGGAAACCCGGTACATTCCTTCTATCAAAGGGTGCTGCATTTGAGAAGATGTGCATTATTTCTCTAAGGACTATGAATTGTATAAAAAATTTTATGTAAAAGAGGAGTGAAAAAAATTTAAGTCAGATTTTTATGTCTGAAATGGATCTGTTGTAAAGTCTAAAAATGTCTTTAACAGTAGTAACTCCTCCAAATCTCTCCAGGAAAGATTTCATGATAATGCAATTGTGGCATAAATACTCTCTCACACCAAACTAAAAGTTGCAATGAGAGAAAAACAAGGTGGCAGAGGCTTAGCAGTCTTAGCAGATATTCTTCTCTAAAATTAAACTTCACCTGACAGGCTACAGATCCAGAAAGTCTCAGGTAAAATCATGGCTGAGCCACTTCAGAGCTGTGTGCATTCTGGTAAATAATTCAATTTCTCACAGTCGTTTCCTTACCTGTAAAATGTGCACAAAACCACCTGCCCCACAAGATCAATGTAAAGGTTAGAAACAATGAATGACCGAAGGCCTAGGTTCAAGTACTGGGCACATAACAGGAACTTACCATATCATCACTAGTACTGTTAGGGAGTCTAGTCATACCTAATTTTTGAAAAATTCGGTTTACAAAGCAATTATCACTCCACTGAAGTGAAAAAGTATAGTTTATACATGCTGTATGACTGTGAAATATGCTCTCTAAATTGAATTTTTAAAAAGGAGGGAAAGAAAGAGGGAAAGGAAAAGGCAGAGGGAATAAAGGTAAAAGAAGAATAAAAAACAGAATGAAGTTAAATAGACGTTAACCAAGATTAGTAATGCACTTTAATGAAGGAAAATGGCAAACAGTAATACTGGCCACCCTGAAGCTTAAGAGAACCCACTCATTAAACTGACATTGAACTTACCAATTAAATGCGATCAACTTGAAGATGAACTTTCTCCTATGCTGGGCGTCCTCACAAAGCTGTGGAATAAAACTTGCCTTTTCTACTTAAAGCCATTCCTTTATTGCTAAACAGTTGGTCTCAGAGGAAGGCAGCAAGCAGGGTTAGAAAGAGAAAAAAGAGGAGGATAAAGATGAAGAGAAAAACAACATGCAATCATGGATCAATCTCTCTTCACCCGATCCTTTCAGATTCTCCTCGGGTTCTAACCTGTAGTTGTTGGGAGCTATCATTGAGATTGTCCTCCCTTCGTCGAGCCTCCTCAAGCATCTGCGCACTCTTCTTTTTTTCCACCTGTTCCTTGTGCTTCAGATTTGCTACCTTCTTATTCTGGTCTTTCACTTGCCTATTGATAAGGGGAGAGAAAAACCAAGCTTTTCATATATGTGCATAAAAAAAGAATATTTTTATTTACAAATATATACCACTGATGCCAAAGAACACCTGAAAACCAACAAAGAATTTCTGCTGCAAAATTTTTCTACAATTCAAAACTTTTTCCTATTGATGGAAACAAATTGGTAACAATGGTGTTTCAGAAACATGTGTTCAAGCATGTACTTTATGAAGCACAAAATCATAAAACAAAAAAAAAGACATGGGATAGTCTGAAATAACAGAAGAAAAGAAACCAATTCAGAGATTTATGTTGGAACAGGGAAAGTCTACTGACATCAATGTTATGAAATACGTTCTCGTTTTTATTTGCATATCTATTACTGGTTTTTGATTTGTGATTAACATTAGGTTTCTAGATAATATCTTATGCATATACCAGCCTATATTAAGTTGATGGTCACTTAAGCTTGAACCCATTCTTTACTGACAGAGCATTTAAAATAATGGTCAAAAAGATACGCACTGGACTTGAGAAAAGAGTGTAAGACCTCAGTGAGACCCTTAACAGAATAGAAAACATAAAAAAACCAGAGATGAACTCTGTAAATGAAATTAAAAATACACTATATGAAATAAGTAGACTAGATGAAGCATGAGACCAAATCAGTGGCCTGGGGGACAGAGTAATGGAAAACAATCAAGCAGAACAGGAGAGAGGAAAAAAATAATAATAAATGCAAAAAGACTTAGGGAACTCATTGACACCATCAAGTGTAATAACATTGGTAATATAGGAATCTCAGAACGAAGTGAGAGAGAAAAGAGGGTAGAAATTTTATTCAAAGAAATAGTAGCTGAAAGCTTCCCTATATGGGGAAGGAAAGAGAAATCCAGATCCAGGAAGCACAGAGAGCCCACAACAAAATCAACCTAAGAAGTCCACACAAAGATACACCATAAGTAAAACGCGAGTAGTGATGGAGAATTTTAAAAGCAGCAAGAGAAAAGAAAACAGTCATATACAAGGGGACCCATTAGGCTATCAGCTGATTTTTCAGCAGAAACTTTGCAGGCTAGAAGGGAGTGACATGATATATTCAAAGTGCTAAAAGAAAAAAACCTGCAGCCAAGAATACTCTATCCAGAAAGGCTGGCTCCCCCAAGCTGATTAACGCAACAAACAGCTGCTGGGTGCCCCTTGTGCATTTTCCCATGTGCTATCTCACCTCATTTCACCATACATCTGTAAAGTGGGCACTATATTATTTCTATTTTAATTTTTTTTTGTTTTCTATATTTTTATTATAGTTTATTGTCAAGTTGGTTTCCATATAACACCCAGTGCTCATCCCAACAAGTGCCCTCCTCCATGCCCATCACCCATTTTCCCCTCTCTCCCACCCCCATCAACCCTCAGTTTGTTCTCAGTATTTAAGAGTTTCTTATGGTTTGCCTCTTTCCCTCATCTCAACTATTTTTTCCCCTTCGCCTCCCCCATGGTCCTCTGTTAAGTTTCTCCTGCTCCACATATGAGTGAAAACATATGGTATCTGTCCTTCTCTGCCTGACTTATTTCACTTAGCATAACACCCTCGAGTTCCATCCATGTTGCTACAAATGGCCAGATTTCATTCTTTTTCATTGCCAGGTAGTATTCCATTGTATAGATAAACCATATCTTCTTGATCCATTCATCAGTTGATGGACATTTAGGCTCTTTCCATGATTTGGCTATTGTTGAAAGTGCTGCTATGAACATTGGGGTACATGTGCCCCTATGCATCAACACTCCTGTATACCTTGGGTAAATTCCTAGCAGTGCTATTGCTGGGTCATAGCGGAGTTCTATTGTTAATTTTTTGAGAAATCTCCACACTGTTTTCCAGAGTGGCTGCACCAGTTTACATTCCCACTAACAGTATAAGAGGGTGCCCGTTTCTCTACATCCTTGCCAGCATCTACAGTCTCCTGATTTGTTCATTTTAGCCGCCACGCTGACCAGTGTGAGGTGGTATCTCAGCGTGATTTTGACCTGTATTTCCCTGATGATGAGTGATGTTGAGCATCATTTCATGTGTCTGTTGTGTCTGTTCGTGTCTTCTGCCCATTTCTTCACTGGATTATTCATTTTTCAGGTGTGGAATTTGGTGAGTTACTTATAGATTTTGGATACTAGCCCCTTATCTGATACGTCATTTGCAACTATCTTTTCCCATTCCATCAGTTGCCTATTAGTTTTGTTGATTGTTTCCTTTGCCGTGTAGAAGCTTTTTATCTTGATGAGGTCCTGACGGTTCATTTTTGCTTTTGATTCTCTTGCCTTTGGAGATGTGTCATTATTTCTATTTTAAAAATGAGGGGCACCTGGGTGGCTCAGGCAGGCATCCAACTCTTGATTTCAGCTCAGGATATGATTTCACAGTTCGTGAGATCAAGTCCCACATCGGGCTCTGCACTAACAGCACAGAGCATGATTGAGATTCTCACTCTCTCTCTCTCTCCCTGCCCCTCCCCCACTTATGTGCATGCACACTCTCTCCCTCAAAATAAAAACATTAAAAAAATAAAAATAATACATTTATTCAAAATCAAACAGTAAATTAGTGACATAGATGGTAAAATAAAAGGTCATCCTGTGATGGAAGTGCACACTACTAATAAGCTATGCTAAAGTCACATTTCAGATCTGTACCTTCTGCCATCCTGAATATCCATAGAAAAAAATTAGCCACAGAGAATAAAAACAGTTACCAGTAAAAGGAATAAAAATGTAAATCATGTTTATATTTGATTCTCCTTACTACATAATTTTCTGTGCTAATATTTTTATTAATCTGATATCAATTATATCCTAATGGGAAAAAAAAACAGATTGGGACCTTTGCATTAGAAAAGACCAAAAAAATGGAGCAAGATGTTTTTTTTATTTTTTAATGTTTGTTTATTCTTGAGAGAGAGAGAGAGAGAGCATGAGCAGCAGAGGGGCAGAGAAAGAGGGAGACACAGAATCCGAAGCAGGCTCCAGGCTCTGAGCTGCCAGCACAGAGCCCAACGTGGGGCTTGAACCCACAAACCATGAGATCATGACCTGAGCTGAAGCCGGATGCTCAACCGACTGAGCCACCCAGGCGCCCCAAGATTTTCCTTTCACGAATCGTATTGCTCTTTCTCAAAATTAAATTCCTCATAACATTAGTTTACTGATACAAATATTTGCTGTCTTCAGAGAGAAAAAAATTTTAGATGGTGTATAAATTCTTTTCACCCTGCATCTGTGGATTCTTCCAGACAGTGCTAGCAACCACTAATGCTTATAGCAGTAACCTGGTTGTTTGGAGCATTATGACACAGGGAGTGAGAAAGCTAATTAAAATCACCTGCGTATTTTTTGGTTCAAGGGCCAACTTTACAGGCTCAACTGCTGATCCAATCAAAACCCATTTTATTCTTCAGCACTCTTTATTATTATCTGAGAATGAGGAATTTATTTTTATCCTGACTTTACCCCCAAGTCACAGAACTAGGTCACGGTGTTTTTAGCGGTGTTTCAGAAAAGAGAATAAAAGATTCCACTGCCCCTATTCTATCCCAACAACCATTCCAAACAAACTTGTAGTATGCATTTAAAAACCAAAATTGTTTGGGGGCACCTGGGTGGCTCAGTCGGTTAAGCGTCTGACTTCGGCTCAGGTCATGATCTCATAGTTCATGATTTCAAGCTCTGTGTCAGGTCTGTGCTGACAGCTCACAACCTGGAGCCTGCTTTGGATTCTGTGTCTCCCTCTAGCTCTGCCCTCACCGGTCCTCACTGTCTCTCAAAAAAAAAAAAAAAAAAAAGGTTTGTAGTGGCACCTGGGTGGCTCTGTCAGTTAAGTATCCAACTTCGGTTCTTTGGTTCATGATGATAATCGCTGTTTGTGGGTTCGAGCCTCACATCGGGTTCTGTGCTGACAGCTCAGAGCCTCGAGCCTGCTTTGGATTCTGTCTCGCCCTCTCTCTCTCTCTCTGCCCCTCCCCAGCTCGTGCTCTCTCTTTCAAAAATAAATACACTTAAAAAAATTAAAAAACAAAAACCAAAATGTTTATTTTAACCTTCAAAATATTGGTCATATGATTTTAATGATTATCTCCATCAACTCCAAAAAGACACGATAAAATACTAAGTAACAAATATATAATACCAAGCTGAATACAAAGCATGATCCTAAACATATATGTGTGGATAACATACATAACTGAAAAAATTTAAGAATTAAAAAAGAAAAAACGTAGGATGTTTTTAACGCTTCCTTTAATTTTTTTCTGTAGTTTCTAAATTTTCTAAAATAGACAAAATATTTTTTAAAAACAATTTAAAATTATGTTTTTAAAAAATGAGATGTGGTTTTACCTCAAAATAGGATCTTCATCTATATCAGACTAACAGAAAGTAATTCCAGTATGGCATGTTTAAGTTTCCCTTATTTTTTCTTATTCCCTTATTTTCCACTTTCAACTCCATTTACTCTTCATATTTTCAATTTCTTTTAACTTAGTTTTATGGCTATCAGCTTTGCATTTTCACTCTACAAACTAAAGGATAATTAAATATGAAAATAAAATGATTTTATCTAATAAGTCTGGCAACCAAGAAAAGTATAGAAAATTCTAAGAGGATTAAATCAATCTTTCTCCCATTGTCTCTCCTACCCCACCTCCTTGTATAATATTTATGTGCACACAATACAAATTCATGGAAAGTTCTGAATTCACAAACTGACTAGAGTGGATGAATACACCCAACTTTCTTGCCTAATATACTTTTCAACACTGTTTCTTGGGGAAAGAACACAAACAGCAGTATCGTCAAAACATATGTTGTAAGTAAAACAAAAGATGTTACTTGAATATGTGTTTAGGAATAAATGTTGTGAGACATAATAGAATCTGTGAAACATGAAATTACTTTCTCTCCACCTATAAATGATCAATATGTAATTTAAGTCTGGGTTGACAAGAAAATGCAAATATGTTAGTAAATCCATACCTTAAACAGAAAGAAAACGACTTAAATGGCTTAGGATAGTTTTGTTTTGTTTTTTAACTCTCTTAGACTGCTATTAAGCCTGAATTAATTAACTGGGGTTAAATTCAAAGTGAACTTATATCTTTTATTATTCTTCAAGCAGGAAAAGGAGAAAGGAGAGAGATTCATAAATGAATTAATCCTTTAAAATCTGATTCTCAATTGAGTTCCCAGCTATTATAATAAATAATGAAATGATGAATAATAGATTTAACTCTCTCCACTCTCACACAGATATGAATAGATTAATTTGTAAGAAGAGAGAAATGCAAAAATGGAAAAGAAGACAGTTTGATCTCTACTGGTCTCTGTCACAAGAAATTTTATAAGATGTGGTCCACCATCTTGTTACACACATCATCAGCATCACTTGGGAGCTTGTTAAAAATACAGAATTCTCAGGTTCACACCAGATCTACTATATCTGCCCCTGTTCACTTTGTTACTATTCCCTCAGCCTCTGTCTCTTAAAATTTAGACTCAAACTTAAGTAAATCTGTTAGGCCATAACTACTATTGGCCCCCCTCAGCCCCTATACTCATTTTAACTAAATATATCTTATGACATGTTAATTTGTTCCTCAAATATTAGTGTAATCCACATGTGTATCTCATTACACCTATGAAAATGCCTTCCTAGGGGTGCCTGGCTGGCTCAGTCAGTGGAGTATGTGACTCTTGATCTTGGGGTTGTGAGTTCCAGACCCACACTGGGGGCAGAGATTACTTAAAAATAAAAACACCTAAGGAAGGACAAAAGGGTGGAAGGAAGGATGGAAGAAGAGAAGATGCTTTCCTAGAGTTCATGGTCCATGTTTGATATATTTTTATAATTCACAATTCATAACATAGTACCTCCTTGTGTATAGATGCTCATTAAATATTTGTTGAACAAATGCATAAAAAGGAAACTACATCCCCTCTACTGACAAATCTACCCAAAACATGGCTCTGAGGGAAAATACAGTTTAACATTACAAAACAACGTAAGCACTGAAAAATGAACACCTTCCTTATGTTTAAACACCTAAGAAAGTTTATTGGGAAAGGAGTAGTTCTTGTTCTCCTCAAAACTTACATTCTATTAAGAAACCAGCAATACTTTTTTCAGAAACTACACTTCTAGTGGCTTTTTGCTTTGTCAAGACAGATTCATAATGCTAGTGTAAGAGGTCACCCTACCATAAACTCTCCCATGCATATTTAAGAAAAAAAATAGAATGCTACTATTGTCAGGTTTAAGGAAATACTAAACATCAAATCTGATTCATCTATTTGTGCTTTCATTGGAGAAAAGCAGTTTAAGCTAGGAAAAAAAACTTAAAATACATGAATTAGAAGCAAAATGATACTGCTCAAGTATTACATATTAAACATCTTTATTATGCATAAATGTTACATATAGATAGAACACACAGATATTGCATGTGTGTGCACACAGACACTCCCTCTCCTTCAATCTTCCCAGGAACAGCCTCCATTGACATTTAATTTAAAAACTACGATGTGAAATTTCATAACACTATCTAAATACCTACACTTAGCTTAAAAGTAACAATTTCAGGGGCTCCTGGGTGGCTCAGTCAGTTAAGTGTCCGACTTCGGCTCAGGTCATGATCTCACAGTTTGTGGGTTCGAGCCTGCTTCAGATTCTGTCTCTCTCTCTCTGCCCCTCCCCCACTCACTACTCTGTCTCTCTCTTGAAAATAAACATTAAAAAAAATTTTTATAACAATTTCATATTATATCATCCCCAAAAATATATAAGGAACTAAAAATAATATTTTTTACATATTCTATGTCTAATTACAATGTTTTGGGATTATTTAAGAGCTAATTTGAACAAGAATTTTTATTTTTATGGCACTGTATCCCTAGCAATCTAATGATAATAAGCAATAAAAAATATTTCATTATAGAATATAAAATCACTAACAATGTGGGGTTTTATATAAACACTCTTAAGTTCTACCAAAAAATGCTTTAGTTATCAATTGAGCAGTTTTTGTTTTTGTCTTTTTAAAATCTCAAACACTTCTAGAATTTGCCTGGCATCCTTGTGCCGAGACCATGCTAATCTTCTCCGTTTTGTTCTTAGTATATGCACTGCCAAAGCGAGCATCAATTCAACAGTGCTCTTCATGCCCTTCAAGGGAAGAGCATATTTAGTCCCATCTTACATTTAATTTCACTTATTTCCATGTTTATTCTCACTACTACACTGATCTCCTTGTGGACAAGGATCTTGTATCATAAATCTCCACAGATCTGAGGCAAGGCCTATCTCATAGCAGTTACTCAAAGTTAACTGAATTCAAGTGTTTTGACAGAAAGCTCTTTTTTTAATGTTGGTTCTCATAATAACTCTGATCTATTACCATTAATTCAATGAATATTTTATGAAAGCTTCTATGTGCTAGGTATTATCTTGGGAATACAGCAGTGAAAGAAAAAAAGACAAAAATCTCAGCCCTCACTGCGTTTACAGTCTATAGGAAGATAAAGAATATAAGTAAAATACGCTGTATGTCAAGTGGTGATAAATCCAATGGAAAAAATAAAAGAGAAAAAGAGGAGCGTGGGAATGAGCAATGAGACTGCAATTTTAAATGAAGGACTCAGGAAAAGCCATACTGTCAAAGTAATATTTAAGTAAAGATGTAAAGGAAATGAGGAAGTAAGCCACAGCTATGCATATATTGAAGAGAGAGTGCTCCACACAGAGAAAACAGCAAATCATAGATCCAGACAGAAGAGTGTGCCTAGCCGATGTGATCAAAGTAAATGGAGAGACACAGCAGACTGGTAGATGAGGTCACACAAGTAATGAAGGGCCAAACCCTCCAGCAAAGGCAAGCACACTTTTTTCTTAATCTTTTCATTTCCATTTATTTCAGAACAAAAAGTCACAGGTTGTGGTCTTCACTACCCATCTTCCCCCTACATCCATAAACTGGTGTTCAATTTTTGATCTACAAAAGAATACTTCATTTTTTTCTTTTCAATTTTTTATTTAAATTCTAGTTAGTAACAGGGCAATACTGGTTTCAGTAGTAGAATCCAGTGATTCATTACTTAGCAAACTTTTTTTTGGTAAAGGGCCAGGTAGTATTTTACATTCTGTAATCCATATACAATCTGTGTCACACATTCCTCTCTGTTTTTTTTAACCATTTTAAATACGTGAAACCCATTCTCAGCTTGCAAGCTATATAAAGGGTACAGGAGGGCTGTAGTTTGCTAATCCTTGCTGCAGAGGTTTGTAGGTCACTGAAAAGCCTTTGTTTTAGGAAGCAATTCCTTTGTATCAGAAAGTACAAAAGAGTAGCTCATAAAAAACTAATAAAAATAACCTAATAAAAATTCAAATTTCTATCAAATGAGAAAGCTGCCTATTTGTCTATAATTTAAAACTAGCATGCATTCTAAATCCAACTGTGAAATTCTCCAGAAAAGAGTAAGCCTTCACTTGTCTATTTAGCAAATATTTACTGAATGTCAACAAGGGCTACATAGTTTTTTTTCTTCCTTCAAATTTTTATTTAAGTTCCAGTTAGTTAACATATAGTGTAATATTGGTTTCAGGAACAGAACTAAGTGATTCATCACTTACATATAACACCCAGGGCTTATCACAAGTGCCCTCCTTAATACCCATCTCTGATTTAGCCCATCCCCCCCACTTACCTCCCCTCCATCAACCCTGTTTGTCTTCTATAGTTAAGAGTCTCTCATGGTTTTCTTCCTTTTCTTTTTTCCCCTTCCCCTATGTTCATCTGTTTTGTTTCTTAAATTCCACATGAGTGAAATCATATGGTATGTCTTTTTCTGACAGACTTATTTCGCTTAGCATAATACACTCTAGCTCCATCCACGTTGTTGTGAATAAGGGCTGCATGGATTTAAGGAAGAGAACAGAATACAACCTCACTAACCTCATGGAACTTATTGTTGATAGAGGCAAAACAATTTCAACTAACAAAGAAGCATCACGTAGCACAGTGGCATGTCCTATGGGAGAGGAGCAAAATGTAGAAGCAAGGGTAGCAGTTAGAAAGCTACTCTGGTAGTTTGAGTAAGAGGTAATACTTCATAGAAGGGCATGGAGAGAAATGGTTGAATTTCAGATATATTTGTGATATACGATAGGACTTCCTGATAGATTTAATGTAGGGAGTGGGAGGAGAGAAAAATCAGGAATTAGTTGGTGATTTATTTATGAGCAATGCGTGAATGGTGATACCATTTATTGAACTGGGGAATACTGAGGAAGAAATTTTGAGAAGGATGGAAAAAATGAAGAGATCTGTTCTGGGTAAAGTTAAGTTTGATATCTAATTCAAGACATCATGGAGATAATTAGTATATCACTCTGGCTCTCCTTTGTGTGTGTGTGTGTAGACATATGTATATACATGATAGATATGTCCCACATATATGATAGATGGGAGCTATGAATACATGAGTAATATTGAAAGCCATGAGGCCTGAAGACATCTTCTGAGAAAGTATATGTAAAAAACACAATAGGGCTGAGAATGGAGCCCTTCAAGCTTTAAAAGAATATGGTGAAGCCAAAAAATGACAAGAGAGAAGGAATGACAAGTGAAGGACACAGAAAATAAGCAGAATCTGCTGCCAGAAATGCCAAAAGAAAATACCTTTCAAGGAAGGGAGTGTGTTATAATGATGCTGAAAGGAAAAGCAAGATGGTGACAGAAAGTGACTTTTGAACCTGGCACCTGCAAATATACCACCGTAAACCCTGGCAAAAGCAGTTTCAGAGAAGTGATAAAAATAGATTAAAAACAGATAAAAGAGAAGTCTGACTTGGTAAACTTGAAGAAAGGTGAAGAAATCCAGACAGCAATTATATACAATTTTTTAACAAGATTTATTAAGAAGGAACAGAGAAAAATGGTGTGCCAGCTAGAAGGACTATATCATGTCAAGGGAAGAACTTTCAAAGATGGAGGGTGGAAATGTTAAATCAGGCTTATGATAATGAACTAGGAAAAAGTTTTTTTTTTTTTCAGGGTTAATTTATTTATTTATTTATTTTTTTTTTACACTTTATAGTTTATTGTCAGGTTGGTTTCCATATAACACCCAGTGCTCTTCCCCACAAGTGACCTCCACCAAGACCATTACCCCCCTTTACCTTTCCCCCTTCCCC
>JAQQST010000879.1:0-14196 GCA_028646485.1 Cryptoprocta ferox
TCTTTGAGGTTGTCTTCTTTCTGGCGTCTGTTTCTTCTTTCCCCCACTTGCAAATCCAAGTTTTATCCCTTCAGTCCTTCTCAGTTCAATCCATACGGGCGTGAGCGGATTACAGAGCTCCCTGCTTCTCCGCCATCTTGTCCTCCACCATTACTTATAATAATCGTGAAACCAGTCTTTAAGTGTTGCCAAATAATTTGTTTTTTTAAAAACTGTGTAATTCAAACATAATATATACTCAAGCCACACTCAGGGCATAAATTGCCAGAATACTCATTTTGCAGATGGGGGCAGGGTGGTGGTAAGGGAGTAAATTAAATCTCCACCCTGTCTTACCCCAGTACTACACATCTACTAGCAAGAGGCAAAGACTAGACTCAAATTGTAGTCTCCTGACTTGATCTCCCCACACTGAACAGACTAAAGATCATCCTGTAATAAAAATAAACCTTCATGTCTGAAAAACAATGCTAGTTTGTATAGAATTCTCACATACAGTGAAATTTAATCTTTACAGAATGTAGGTACTTTTATAATCTTATTTCTACCTATAGATCATCTGGAAAATAAAGTTCCTGGAAGTTGAGTGACTTTTCTGAACCTTAGTAAGAAAGCCAGACTCATGTACTCCCAGGATTTAACACGGACTTAACACATCACCTTTCCTTCTAACCATAACCTGGTTTTCTTCCTGGCTCCCAGATCTCAGTGGAAATGCAGCATAGCACCCATCCTCCTGCCGACCCTCAAGCCACACACACATACACACCAGCTATCTGATTCTGCTTTCTAAAATTCCCTTTGATCTCTCTTTTATCTCTTTTCCCACTGTCATCAATTCACACCTGCATCACCACATCAGGCAACCTAGGCTCATCTTTTCCTTATGCAGTCCATTCTCTATACCACAGCCCAAGGGAGGCAGAGAAGGAAAAGAGAAGAAAAAAATAAGTCTCACAGACTTTTAGGGGAAGTGAGTTTATAGAGCCCCTAGTTTTACCATCATATTTCACAGACGAAGAAAACAAAGCCTAAAGGTGAAAGTTCTCTTTTTAAATTCATACAGGCTACAAATAGGGGAGCCAGTATCAAACTCAGGTCTTCTCAAGCCTATTCCATGTACTGTTAAAAAAAATTATACAGCTGAATGCTTGTCAAGAATTAGTCATAATTTCTTGCTATTTTCAAATAAAAACATTGCAAATAAAGAGCATGTGATGCTAATTTCAAAGTCCTCAGTACCACCTGGGTAAAAATGATAAGTTAGCTTTAAGACAAACTTGGACACACAGTAAACACTTGCTGAATTTAAAACAAGCTGTACAGCATTACATAACTAAGCTATTATATGTTCATAGACACACAAGCATGAATGACCTTAGTTCTCTTTCTGCTCTTCCCAGGCATTGAAATCTCTAATTAACTCTTAGCTGATCATTTTTATCCAGGAAAAAATCCATTAAGTATCTCCTTTATGTCCATTAAGCTATCCAGTTTGGAGTAACATCCAAATCAAATTTTTGTTCTCTTGAGATGTCCATGTCCAGAGATGAATTTATTTTCACTATGAAACAAGGCATTCCATTTGGTCCTAATTCTCTGGCACTATACTTCTTTGGATATGTTGTTACTGAATAGTTTTGTTGTAGATGGTTATGTAATAACAACATTGGAGGCTGGTGCATATCAGTCATGAAAAATTGTGTTCAGCTCATGAAATAAAAATCAGCAATCCTTGGAATTGTGACCAAATACTTCTATTAGCTTCCTAGGCATTTGGGAGTTGGGGGTCTTCTCTAAGAGTTCATGAAAAGACATAGAGGCAAAAAGGATGATACCTTCTCCCCTGGAGGTACTCTGGCTCCTCTCCGCCTCTTGGAATATGTGCACAAATACAATAATTGGAATTCGAGGATGGCAGGTTAGGTTTGCATTCAGTTGAAAGAAGGCTTCCTTTGGGGTGTACCTACATTGTTATTTAATTCTCTCTGACTACAACTGTCTGGTCTTTTCCCTCTACATATTGCCAAGAGAAGATGAGTTTATGTGTGGATAAAGCAGAGTAGGCAACTAAGCATCAGTTTCTAACATAGAACCCTAGATTCAAGTCTTGGCTCTGTCCCATACTGGTAAGTTATTCAATCTCATGGAGTTTTAAAAGATCCAATAAGTTGCATATGTAAAGCTTTTATTCAAATAAACCTTACCAGGCCAGATTTCCACTAAATGCATCTCTCTTTAGAATCCTTATCACTGTTGAAATTTTATGGGTTTTCCTAAGTTAATATTTGATTATGTTTGTTTCTATAGCAGATATTGTCAGTGCCCCTCCTATATTCCTCTCATTCTATGATTTTAGGGAGCTCAGCCAATTTCTGTATCTCAGGTCCTGAGAGCTTTTCTTGGAACCTGAAGGCTACTATCCAGCAGGCTGAAGTGCCAAGGAATTAGTTGAGGCCTCTGCCCGAGCCCTCAACTAATGATCCTCTAAAATTGGTATATAAATATCCCAGTTCCCATGCCCCTGGCAGGGATAATCCTGAGATATGTGTTTTACATATTTTCTCAGTCTCCTACAGGTTTAAGCTTCAGTTCACTGTGTTGTTTACTATGGCATCTGACTTAATAGAACACCCTTTACTGACTGCCTTCCCTTGCCTATATCGCCTCTCCACTCCTCTGTTTCCTGTACCTCCCAAATAAACTACTGGCATTGAAATCCTTGTCTCAGTAGTTGCTTCTGAGTCATCCCACACTAAGATAGCCTCTTTCCTAAGACAGTAAGCCTATGACGTGTCTGGTAATAGATGCTTAGGCAATAAGTGAGGAAACAAGGAAGAAAGCATTTATTATTATTATCATTTTTGCCAGTGTTGTTATTCAGTGTAAAATACAAAGTCCGCCCTTTACTGAGCAGATTCAGCAATACATCCAATTCTTGAACAAAATCAGGTTCTGGGACTTCTGTACTTCAGATAAGGAAAATGAGAAAAGACTTGGGAATCAGATTCTTTGAGGAAAGACTGCCAGATGAGTGGTAATGTCTGCCCTGTTTTTCTGTCTGAGTCAAGACTCCAAAGGCAGAGATGATTTGCTCTCTGGTGTGAAAGGCTCCAAGGTTGTCAGCTCTGTGACAGACATTTAACAAGACTTCAGAAAGCAGTGACCTCAGCCAGCACACAGTCTCAAGGACGTAACTCAGAATTAAAGTAAAATCGACAAGCCACTCCTATAATTGAGGCTGAAAGTGGGAGAAGCTGTAGATACAGTTGTGGCATAAAGGACAGGCATGTCACCTCAAGAAAAAGTACAAGTCAAGTCAGGATGTTACCTCCCACTGCTGGATATGCAGAGATTTTAATGAAACATTCTTGGGATTAATCTGGATCAAAGGTCTACCTCACCCAGCTCCTGACAGGGGGCAATTTATAGCTTAAAGAGATGTCATCAACTTAATAGACTTCAAATCTCACCTTAAAACCACTGACTCCTTACAGAATTCAGTTTTAAGTACATCACCTACTTGCCTGCCCATTTCACCTTATTCAGGAATAGGACTGGAGAGCAAAAGAATAAAAAAGCCCTTAAGCTTAGGGCTGGAAAGGACCTTATTAGGCAAGGAACCACAAAATCAAATGTCTATCGAATTGAGTAGAGAGGATAAATGGATGAAGTAGCTGGTTAGGCTCTGACAGGATCTGGAGAATATGTGCTGAGTTCAAGGGAGCAACCACTTTTCAAAGTAATTGTTGCCAGGCAACAGGCAGAAGTTCAGATCCAGTGTGTCCGGATATTTTTTTCCAAAAGAAGCTGTATCTCCAGGCTTATAAATTAAACGTTCCCCTGTACTTAAGTATTGATAACTAATTTAATATTTTAATAATAATAAAACCAAATGATAATAATAAAGAATAACAAAATTACTATACAGGTAAGGCTGGTAGTCATCTGGTACTCACCAGCTCTGCTGTAGGGGTTGTTAAAATAGTGACATCCTTACATTTAACTTGGTAAGTAATCATTATCCCAGGTCTCCAAATGACTCCCACCACCACCCTGGGATCCCTGGTCTGCCCAAAACCTCAGTATGTTCCATTTTCCAGTGACTAAAGGATTGACACCTAACCAACAAATTACCTCAAGGATCCTATTTCAGCACCATGGCCAGCATCTTCTTGATGACCCGCATGTGCATTATACATGTGAAGTATGTTTAATATTGAACACATATGCCAGGAACATTGATCCTACAGCAAACCAGTTTGGGACCAATGATTTATTTCAATTATCTTTATTTGATAGTTGGGGAAACAAAGTTTGACACAGAAAATGTTATTTAATTAAAGTTATGAAGCAGGATACCTGCATGGCTCAGGTGGCTAAGCATCAGACATTTGATTACAGCTCAGGTCCTGATCTATCAGTAGTGAGATCGAGGCCCCCCATCGGGCTCTGCATTGACAGCATAGATCCTGCTTGAGATTCTCTCTCTCTCTCTCTCTCTCTCTCTCTCTCTCTCTCTCTGCTTCTGTATAAATAAATAAGCAAACAAACAACAAACATTAAAAAAATAAAGTTATGAAGCAAATCGCGGAAACCCTGAATAGGAGTTCAGGACTCCAAGCTCATAGGCCAGGGTTCTGTCCTCTTCATCAATAGCTACCAAACATATGGAGGATATGGACTGTTAAAGGCACAGATTTCTCCTAACTCTTAAATATAGAGAACAAACTGATGGTTATCACAGGGGAAGTGGATGGAAGGATGGGTGAAATAGGTGATGGGGATTAAAGACTACACACTTCATGATGAACACTGAGTAATGTATAGAATTATTGAATTGCTATATTGTACATCTGAAATTAATAAAACACTGTATATTAACTATATTGGAATTTAAAAGCTTAATTAAAAAGTGAAAAGAATAAAAACACATATTTCTTCTCTCTACATCACCCATGCCAAAACTCTAGAGTTGGCCCAGGCATGAGTATTTTTCAAAAATTCTTCAGATAATTCTGATGAACTGAAAAACATTGCTGCAAATTGTACCACTGGCATACCAATAAACTTTAGCCACCCAACTTCTTCTGTGGGACAGATTTGGAAAGAAAGGGGAAATATATATGGACATATTATTTAAATAACTCGAATCAGAATCTCACATAGAAGACATGCATATATATGTTGGGAGGGAATGGTTTTTACCCAAGCCCCTTAGATCTGTCTTATTGTCATCATACTGAAGGGAAGAGAATTAAAGGAGGAAAGTTTCAGAGATTGATAATAATTGAGTACCAGAGGAATGGAGATAACATGAGCACCAGCATCAGTACAGGACAAACAAATTTCAGCTCTGTCACTTACTAGTTATACATCTTCAGATACCTCACTTAAGGTTTCTGGGTTTCACCTTCTCTATCTCTCAAATTGGGACAGCAATACCTACTAGGCAAAATAATCACAGGTTCCAGAGATAAATCAGTCAATTCTGGATTGCCCTGGCTGTAGATTCCTTAGTGACAGTAGGAGCCTCATTCAGAGAGCCAAGTGAATGTGCAGCTTCTGCTCTGCCCCAGGAGTACAGCCCAATGCCCAATGCACAAATCCAACCACAAATTGAAGGACAGCCAATGACTCTGTGGTACCTTCACACCTCTGATGCTCACACTGATGAGTCCAGCTCAGGTGTCAACAATGACTCTGTGGTTTTATTAGCAGTGATATGGACTTACCTATGAAAGTCTGCTGGCATACCCCACTTTAGAGCTTCCTTTTGTTATAAGATACTTTGCACAGTACCTGACATATAGGGGCAACCATGATTGCCATGATTATGATTGTAAGGTATGGCACAGTGATTTAGAATCACACTCTAGAGCCAGATAGACCAAGGTGCAGCTGTTTAATTTTGGATATTATTTCCAAATATCTCTAAGTTTCAAATCATCATCACTGAAATGAAGGCAATGATGGTATCTCCTACATTGCATTATTACAAGAATTAAATGAGCTGATATAGTAAAGTGTTTAGCTTGATACCTGGCATACAATAGATGTTCACTAAATGTTCCTTTTGATGATTACAACATTAGTATTAATTTCAGCATTCAACCTCAAGTTTGAGAGACCCTTGACAATATCATGTAAGATTTGGTGCTAAAACTAGCACCCTAACAGACTCCCATGGCCTGATGAGAGGCCTGCACAGAACACTATCCCATCTGGCCCCATGGAGAGCACACAGGTACTCAAAAGTTTAGAAGCCTCCTTCAAGTCTCTGAGTTCAGCACAAGGGTATTTGCAGTACAGCCTCAATCCATAGTTATCAACAGACCTCTCCCAGTCTTAAACCCTTTTTCCAGAAAGGCTGCTAGAAACCCATCCAAGCACAGGGAGCCCTGCTCCTGTGGCTTGGTAGAGTGAAACCAAGGAGAAAAGCTGAGAGATCTCAAGCTTCTGGTGGCCCAGGAGACTCAAGGAAATGACATCTACAGATCTCAGATCTCCACCCATCTCTTCTGGACAGATTCCAACAATAGGTTATTTAGGCAAGCAGGAAGCTAACCCAGGATTCAAAGATGAACAGCCTTCATATTTTTTGACCTAAATTTCTAATCTCCTCTGAGAGCTCCAGGATGCAGCACAAAGCCCAGTAACAAGGAGACAAGCTGCCAAAGAGAGAACACCTAGATTCAGAGCCCAGCTCTAGTGTATCTCCAATGTGTCATTGTAAGAACCAAAGAGATGTGATCATGTAAAGTGCTATAGATTATAAATCAGGATAGTCATTATTAACATTTATTATCATTACACATTTTATGAATTTTCAGTCACAAAACTCAGTGTACAAAATGTAACTTTCTATAACTGAACTCAGTTTTTAAGTTCCCATTTTGTCTGGTGCATAAACTTAACCTAGCTACTTCTAAATACACTAATTATCTCCCAGCTCAATGCAGACATTTCAGGGTTAAAAGCCAGTGTTTTCTCCTGCCCACTCTCTTTTTCTGGATTGGAGATATCAGATCTCAGATATCCCAGGGTAGAGGTGAAGGACAGAACAATTGTTCTCATTGAATTTTGGCATGGCAGAGGCGGTGGATCCACAGGGACTCTGACATCCATATGTCTCCTTCAGACCCCAAAGCCCTCTCCTGGCTCTTTCCAAACTCATATTCAGAAGTTCTTTTCCTTGCCATTTATTGAGGGCTGTCTAAGACCCTTAATTGGGGTAGAAATTCTTCTGGTATCCCCCAGACACATCTGGGAAATGAGCTTAGCTGCCCTCTGTAGCAGATTCCTTCAAACCCATTAGAAATGTCACCAGTCACCAGCCATCTACAGATATCATCAAGGTCATAAAGTCATAAACCAAATAAATCTGTCTCTGTTCTTATGGAGCTAGTGACATAAGATGAACACATAAATCATAAGCCAACACATAAATGAATATAGGAATACAAATTGAGAAAGTGCCATAAAGGTAACAAATAGAACGCAATGGTGGAAGAAAACAGGGTTTGGAGAGCCTATGTATATACAGTGATCAGAACCAAGTAAGTCTGTCTGAGGAGGTGATAGATAAGCTGAGTGAGACCCAAAGAAGGGAGGAGCCCACAGGTGAAAATTAGGGTTAGGGAGAAGGGATGGGACAAACATAGAAACAGATGTGGCAAAAAGGCCCTAAAGAGAATCCAAGCTTGATGTGGTCTTGGAACACAAGGTCAAAATGGCTGAAACACAATCAACAAGAAGAGTCTGAAAGTGATGGTGAAGAGTTTATTTATCCCAAGTAAAATGTGAGGTCATAGAAACATTCACTTTTAGTTTTTATTTTTTACCATTCAATGATTTTGAACATGGAAAAATTGATTTCCCCCCTAAAATACTATGTTAACAACAATTCTCAACAGAGATAGTATGGCCATTTGGAAACATTAAGGGATATTTTTGGTTGTCACAATGATTTGAGCATACTACTGGCATTTAGGAAGGTTCAGGGATGCTAAACACCCTGCAATGTACAGGAAAAGTCTCCTCAATGAAGAATTGCCCAATCAAGTCCTGCTGCTCCTAGTGAGATTCAGTGGGGATCTGGCGGCTGTGTGGAGGCAAGAGTAGGGGGAAGACAAGCATGGTAACAGGGACATAATTAGGATTGTGCTGGCATCATCCAAATGGGAAAAGATGATGGCAAGAGTAGGACCAGGGCATCAGAGATCAAGAACAGTGAAAAAGTGAGCAAATATGAGCAGACATCTTAAATTGGGCTCACTGCATTTCTTGTTAAATAAGACACAGTCCCAGAGTCTTTCTCAATATCACTACTGCAGCCATTAGCAATTGTTTTCAGTTAACAACTGAGGCAAACCAGTTGGAAAATATCTGATTTGGATAGTTATTCAGAGACGGGGCAAAGATACAAAGGAAAAGAATAAGGAGTAAGTCTGGAAAAGGATGTTTTTGAATGATGTAATATTAATGCAAACCCATATGCCTAGATAAGATTCTTAAATAAAAAGGACAATAGATTTTCCCTCTTTTAGAAGATTCCTCTTGGAAGCCCACTAGATTGTTATCTCTCTCTTTCACTTTTATCCCTAATAAAGCCTCACAGCTCCAATTTGAGTGTTCTCCACAATTAAAAAAAAAAGTCCCTAAAGACTTGCCTATCACTCAGAAAATTAGCTGCCATGCATAATTAGGTTAATTTGGCATACTATTCATCTGAAATGTGAACATGCTATTAATAATGAAAGCAAACATATGGAGCAAGTGTTCTTACTCTGCTGAGAGAATGTTGCTAACTTATGAACTCCACACAGAAATTGTCACTCTGATTTTCCCAGAAAAAAAAGGTGGCAGGATTAAAAAGATTTTACAGAGCCCTGGAATCTCAGAACAGTCCCACTCAGGGAATTTATTACTCTATGGAAAGAGTTAGCATTCACCTCAATAGATGGCCTTAATCTTGGGCAAATTCAGAAACAGTACCATTTGGAATCAGTAACACTTACTGTGTCTCCTCTCTACTTCTTGATCAACCCCAATTTCCATCCTTTTGTGGACAAAGATTACAGTTAAGGCCCTAGAATGAGGACAATTTTAGTTTTCCATTCACCGAGTTGAAAAGAATATGGTAGGTAGGAAACAGGAGATGTGCAGTTTCCTTGTTAAGAATGCCAGATTCATTAAGGTCTCTACTAACTGCAGCTTTGTCACACCACAAAGCTTTCTGCACATCACAACCCATCCTAGAGGCTTGCTGCCCTCTTCCCTAGGCAATGTGGCACTGTGATGCACATTCACAGGTATTAGTACTCATGTACTAATGTACTCATGAGTACTCATGTACTCATGTACTAATTTTCACTCATGTGAAAATTTAGACAAGGAAAGTATTTAAAACAAGCCTACCTAAATCCAAGATATTGAAAATAGATCACAAGGGTATGATACAGTGGGAAAGCCAACTGTGTTCTCTCTCTAGTCCCCTGATTAATCCACTATGACAATTGGGTCTATCTTTCATACTAAATGACCTGAGAAGGTTTGTTCACCACAAACCAGACTTTCTTTTAAGTTCTCTAAAGGATGCTGTCATCAAGAAAGTTTCCTTAATTATGTTCAATCATAAAAGAAAGTGGAATGGAGAATCTATGCATTAAAAGGCAGTCTTTCAATGAGTCTTGACTAGTAGGTATTAAAGACATGATGCTAGACATGTTTGTGAACCAAAGCTAAGAGCAGGAGCCCCAGCCCCAGAGATGGGCCCATGGTTCTGCTGGTCACAGATTGGTATCTAACCAAGCATTCCTTTGATTACTGAGGGGGAAAAAAGGTTTAACTGGGAAAATTGCTCAAGTCCCCACATATTTCTAGCTGGTAACATCATATATCTGCCTAGTACAAGATCTGAAATTGACCTTCAATTTGAATTATCCATGCCACTATCCAGATAGCTTGTGGAAATTTACATAAATTATTTTGCTATTCCAAATACATTTGGAGACTTGATTCTTTCTACAATCATTTATAAAGTTATAGCAGATACTGTTGATGGCTTCAATTCCCTCAGTTCACTTGAGGTCACTTGAAGCTGTGACAGATGGCTCCAAAATGGTGACAGGCTCCTGCCCCAAATATTTGTACCTCTTCTTCTCTGCTTGAGGACTTTCTCCAGCAACACCAGAGCTAACTCCACTAAAGTGTAAACTTCAGTATAAACCAGAACTGTAAGCGGCAGAGCACAAGGGATAATTCTCAACCAATAGAGATGGAAGGGAATAAATGTCTCAATTTTCCTGTCTTCTGGTGCACAACTCTAGGTGTATTCCATACAGTTTTTTTCAGGGCCCTTGGACATATGGATCCCCAGTAACCCAATCATCTACATACATTTTATGGGTTTTTCCCCCCTCCTCTGTCTCACTTTTGCCAGTCACTCATTTGTGCCTACTGGATTCACCTCCCAAATAAAATGCCAGCACAAGTCCTTGAATTGGAGTCTGCTTCTGCAGGAAACCAAAATAAGACAAAAATGGGTAGTTTTAATCATTCCCTAACTTATATGGTTTATAATATAGTACTTTCTTACATATTTTTGGAAATGCATGTATGTTTTTATATGCAGGTATGCACATAAAAGTTTTTAGTGGATAAGATCAAATTATGTGATAAACACAAAAATACACCAGAGAGATTCTCTGTAAAGAGAGAACATTTTGCCCCAGATACTGGAAGGTCATCCTCCAGCTGTCAACCCACTCAGAGAATGCTCAGTGCACCTAGACCCTAAGTGAGTTCAACGCCCATATTGGGGCCTTGGTATTTGGGATAGGAGAGATCATAGAGAAGAACACCAACTAAAAGTCACTGACACTGTCCCCCACCCCTAGCCAAAAGATTAACTCTAAAACAATAGCACATTTCAGGGGTAGGTGGGAAGGTGATATTGGCCTTAAAGATCTTAACAATGTAAGGAGAAACAGAAGAAAAAAATGATGAAAAAATGAAGAAGTTCAGACACATGTAGCATAACATCAAACATACCAACATAAACCTAAGAGAAGTCACAGGAGAAGAAAGAAAGGCAGCAAGGATATTTGAAAACATAATAATCAAAAACTTCCCAAATTTTATGAAAACCTTTTCTCTATACATCTGTGAAGTTCAATAAACTCTTACAGGATAAAATCAAAGAAGTCCACACCTCTACACATTATAGTCAAATTATAATAAATAAATAAATAAATAAATAAATAAACAAATAAACAAATAAATAAAGTATATAAATAGTCCCAAGTGGGCCTGGTAATTTAATATATAATAGAGATGACATTTCAATTCACTGAGGAAATGTGCATTGTTCAGTTAACAAAGTTGGGCCATCAGATTAGTGATTTAGAAAAAATAAATAAATTGTATCCCTCACTCATTCATTTTTCCAAAGTCAATTCTTAATTGATGAAATATTTGTTTACAAAAAATGAAACCATAAAAGCACTAGGAAGAGGTTCTGGTCCAACATGGTAACATAGGAGGCTTCTGGACTTCCCTCCTCTCATGGACACAACAAATCTGCAACTACACATGGAGAAATTCCCTTTGAAAGAAATCTAGAAACTAACTGAGTAATTGCTACACATTAGATGCACTACTCCCCACACAGCAATATATAATCAGGAGGGAACCCACAACTCCCAACCACTCCTTGAAGAGCAAAGGTTTGGACCCAACATCTAACACCCCAACTTTTAAGCCTTAAACCTGAAGGACAGGTCCCCAGAACACCTAGATCTGAAAACCAATGAGGCTTGCACTCATGAGACTCATAAGACTGTAACAAACAAAGGAACCATTTTTAAGAAGCTCACAAAGATTAGCTTTGGCTATACTCCTTCCACCCAACCCAGGGCTCAGCCCATAAGGAGCAGACAGAAATACCCATTTCCCAATCTTTCCCTGAAAGAGGCCTATTTTGAAAGAGGTTTCTTTGCATACTTCAAAAGCTACTTCAGGTTCAGTCTTATTTAGCGCACATCATCTAGGAGCTGACTGCAATTCTCCTGAGAGATCGGGGAGGCCAGTGGATGCCATCTCTGCATTCCCTCACTGGCCCACTTCAGGTCACTGAGGTCTCCCTGGTAGGAGTTTGTGCACATGTCTGGTGCCCCAAAATGAAAAAACAACCTTTGTAATGGGAGAAAATATTTTCAAATTATATATATGATAGAGGGTTAATATCCAAATATATAAAGAACTCAGCCAAAAAGAAAAAAAAAGCCCAATTAAAAAATGAGCAGAGAAAATGAATAGACATTTTTCCAAAGACATACAGATGGCCAACAAGTATATGAAAATGTGCTCAACGTCACTAGTAATCATCAGGGAAATTCAAATCAAAATCACAATGAGGTATCACTCCATATCTGTTAGGATAGCTATTATCAAAAAGACAAGAAATAACAAAGAGGGGATGTGGAGAAAAGGGAGCCCTCATACACTCTTGGTGGGAATTTAAATTTGTGCAACTACTGTGAAAACATCATGGAAGTTCTTTAAAATTTTAAAAATAGAATTAGCATATGATGCAAGAATTCCACTACTGGGTATGCAGCCAAAGATAATGAACACATTAGTTTGAAAAGATACATGTATCCCTATGTTTATTGCAGCATTATTTACAATAGAAAATCTATGAAGTATCTTTCAATAAATACTTGGATAGTATCCATCAATAGATAAACGAATAAAGAAGATGTGGTGTATATGTACAGTGGAATATTACTAAGCAATAAAAAAGGAGATCTTTCCTACAACAACATGGATGTACCTACAGGGTATTATGCTGAGTGAAATAAGACAGTCAGAGAAAGACAAATGCCATATGAATTCACTTATAGTGGAATCTAAAAATAACACATAAACAAACAAACAAACAAAACAGACTCATAAGTACAGAAAACAACTTGATGGTTGCCAAAGGGGAGGAGGTGGAAGGATGGGTAAAATAGGTGAAGGGGATTAAGAGATGCAATATTCCAGTTATAAAATAAATAAGTCATGGAGATAAAAAGTACAGCATAGGAATATAGTCAATAATATTATAATAATATTGTATGGTGACTGTACTTATGGTGAGCATTGAATAATATATGGAACTGTCAAATCAATATGTTGTATACCTGAAATTAGTATTGTAACATTATAACATTGTCAACTATATCTCAAAAAACAAAATAGAAAACATCAAATTTTAAGATAATACTTGTAAAGTGAAATAATTTTATAAATTCCAAAAACACTTAATAATTATTAAATAAAAATAAATATATATGTAGTAGAAGTATTGAAGTTTGAACAAGAAGTATAAAAGTTTGAACAAAAGGAATAGTGATTTTCTCTCAGGAGGAAAAGAGAGGAATCTGATAAGATGAGTGATTTAAATTGTATAAGTAGGAGAAGGAGGACAAGATGGCAGAGAAGCAGGGAGCTCTGTAATCCGCGCACGCCCGTATGGATTGAACTGAGAAGGACTGAAGGGATAAAACTTGGATTTGCAAGTGGGGGAAAGAAGAAACAGATGCCAGAAAGAAGACAACCTCAAAGATGCCTGAGTGAGTGACTGTGACCTGGGAAATTAGGGGATGGGCGGGTCCCGGTGGTAAAGGGGAAAGGAGCCCCTGAGCCCAACACAGGGAGAGCGCGCTGTGCCCCAGAGACACCAGGGGAAGAGAAAGAGAGACAGAAAACGCACCTAGAACCATCTCTAAGGGAGGAAAAACTCGCCCGTCTCCCCATATATAACTGCCAAGCACCGGGAGAGAAATCCGTCTCATCTGGCCGGCGAGTTCTTCCTTGGGCGCAGCGGCAGCGGGAGCCTTGAAAAGCAGCGGTGGCAGCGGCGGCAGCGGCGGCTCTGAGAAAAGAGTGGCACAAGCCGGCCGGGAGGCCAGCCACCAGCGGGAATGCATCTCATCCCCGGTGACAGTGTTGAACTGCACGGACTGGGATTTGGAAGTGAGGCGGAGCTTGGAGAATACAGTTTGGCTTGCCCGCGGCACAGGGAGATCGGACTCAGAAGGGCGGTTGCAACGCTTGGTTCCGGCAAAACTTTGAGGCGGCGCCATACTTCCCCCCGCAACCACCAAGGCGGGGCCTCAGAGAGAGCAGCCCCCGAGACCTGACCTG
>JAQQST010000880.1:0-14196 GCA_028646485.1 Cryptoprocta ferox
CCCTGTGCCGCGGGCGAGCCAAACTGTATTCTCCAAGCTCCGCCTCACTTCCAAATCCCAGTCCATGCAGTTCAACACCGTCACCAGGGATGAGATGCGTTCCCGCTGGCGGCCAGCCTCCCGGCCCGGCTTGCACTGCCCTTTTCGCGGAGCCGCTGCCGCTGCCGCCGCTTTTCAAGGCGCCTTTTGTGGCGCTACCGCCACCGCTTTTCGCGCTGCCGCCGCCTTTATTTGTGCCATTGCCTTTCGCGGTGCTGCTTGGAATGGATGCCGCTGCCATTGCGCCAAAGAAGAATTCGCTGGCCAGATGGGATGGATTTCTCTCCCCGCGCCCGGCCGTTATATATGGGGAGACTGGCGAGTTTTTCCTCCCTTAGTGATGGTTCTAGGTGCGTTTTCCGTCTCTCTTTCTCTTCCCCTGGTCTCTACAGGGCACAGCGACTAAATATCGTTTTTAAAATGCATAGTCAAAGGATAAATACAATGGGTCACCAATTTGGTCTGAATTTTGTTGCGGTCAATACAAAAGAAACTGGACCAGTCTTGTGATTTGTGATATAATAAAAACTCAGTTCTTGAGGAGATTTCAATTTTCTCAGGTACTGAAACCAGAAACAACCCCACCCTTATGTCTTACACCCGTATTTCATAGATTGTCTCCAACAATGTCCTTACAGCAGATATGAACATGAGCATTATGAAGATTTTCTATGTGATTTCCTCCAAGATACATTGATGGTGAAATGCCAAAACACAACCTAGTAGAAGGTGCTCTGAGAGAATGAAAACAATTCAGTCCCTGGACACAGCTTTCTGCCACCTGGGATTACTGCAGAGTGATGTTTTAGAGAATGTGGGCAATGGATGGATGGTATAACTTTCAGGCAGTCCTCTGTAAATATAGTTTCTTTTAATCAAGTCTTTGATAAATATTGAGTGGCAGGGAGTTCAAGGTTGCCTGGAGTAGTTTGAATGCACCTATTCAGTATGTCAGCTAAACATAGACTTTAGCAGCCAATCTAGCTGAGAGTTATATTTCTAGGCAGTTTGATGAGTTTGACAAGGACAATTGTCTACAATGTGACAATCAATCACTGCCACAGTAATGCTGTGTAACAAATCCTCCCACAGCCAATTGGTTTAAAACAATGATGGTTTATTCTCAAAATGTCCAAGGTAGCTGGCTCAACTGTGTTTAGCTCTGGGCAGTAGTTTGGGTCCAGATCTTCTTCACATCTCACCTCCTTACTTGATTGGTGGGATAGCTGGCACATCTTTTTCTCATGCCACTGGCAGAAGTGCTAGAAGGCAAAGCTCACTGCACAAGGACATTATATATTTTTGCTTCTATCATGTCCATTAATCTTCCATTGGTCAAACCAAGTCACATGGCCAAGCCCAATATCAGTGGGATGAGGAAATGTACACTGGCCCCAATGGAAGGAGAGTCAATAATATTCACTCTAAACAATAATCCAAACCATCACGTTCCCATCAAAATTTGACACACTGATGAGAAAGGCTAAAATTAAAATGACTGACAAAACGAAATATTGGCAAGAAAGTGGAGCAGCAACTAGAATTTTCTGATACCTCTTGTGGGAATATAAAATGGTACAGCCATTTTGAAAAACAGGTTTTAAAAGTTAAACTATCAGCTATCTACTACTAGGTATTTAGTCAGGAGAAATGAAAGTATATAATCACACAAAGACTTGTACATGAGTATTCTTAGTGACTTTATTAATAATAGCCCCAAAGTGGGAGCAACTCAAATACTGATCAACAGGAGAATGGGTAATCAAATTGTGGTATATTCACACAATGAGATATCACTTAGAAATGAAGGGAACAAACCATCAATATATGCAATAAATATAAAGCTCAAAAACATTATGTTGAGTGAAAGGACCTAGACACTAGAAAATACTTATAGTATGAATACATTTATATAAAATTGAAGAACAGACAAAATTAACCTAAAGTAATGGAAATCAGACCAGTGATTGCCCTTGCCTGAGAGGGATAGGGGGGAAATTTGGGGCTATGAGAAATGCTCTATCTTGGCTGAGATGCTGTTTATGTGGGTGTATACATTTATCAAAACTCATTATTGTTTACTTAAAAATATGCATTTCAGTGTATATAAATTTACTTTACTTAAAAGAAAACAAAACCAAAAAACTAAAAAGTGGAATTTTGGGTTTAGTCTAGCCCATACAGACTGGACTACCAAGACCCATTTTTTTTTTTTTATGTGTTGAACCTGGCTAACCCAGTGTCAATGTCAGCCATAATTTGACTCCTCAGAAAGTGCCCAACAGACCCCGGTCAATTCTGGGAAAGTTATACTCTTCAAAGAAACTGGCTATAAAATGTCCTTCCTTGCAGCGATCTTACCAGGGGCTTCTGGGAAAGCTGGGGCTCAGACAAGGTCTTGGATTCAGGTGGTTTATCTGGGAGATGAGCTCAGGAGCAAAAGCGAGGGAGCAGGGAGAGTGAGCATGGAAAGAAGGAAGAGAGCAAACTCATCAATGCCATTACCTTCTACAAATGAGCTGTTTAAAGACAGCAGAGGGCTGATGTTAGTGCCCAACAACAGGTGCCCCAGCTGCTATGAGAATTGTCTTCTGAGAGTGTAGTTTCTGCTTCTTCAGGTATATCTCCTCAGCAAACAGAACACTTTGCCCAAGAGATATACACAGGGTGGCTTGTGGCCAGGAACTGACTGATATGATGGTATAAGAAGCTGGGCCCCTTGCCCAAAGATGGGACTGTGGTAGAATTCATTCTGTAGAGATCCCTGTGGGATATAGTTGAAGCTAGTCTTCACCTGAGTCTATATCCTCAGTTGGCAATTCTCCTGTCTTCTACTTCCCTCCCTCCCCTTTCCTTGAGGACACACCCTTAAGAAATCACTGGAACAAAAATCTTCATCTCAAGCTCTGCTTCTGGGGAATTCAACTTAAGGTAGATAGTGTTATGGGTTGAATTGTGTCCCCTTCAAAAGATACATTGAAGTTCTAGCCCCTACCTCCCTGTACATGTGAATGTGCCTTTATTTGGAAATAAGGTCTCTGCAGATATAATCAAGTTAGGATGAAGTTCTTAGGGTGAACTCTGATCAAGTATGACTGGTGTCCTTATGTGAAGAGGGAAACACCATGTGAAGACAGACCCACACAGGGAGGAGACGAGGCAGACTGGAGTGGTACAGTTATAAGCCAAGGAACACCAGCCACCCCTGGCCACCACCAGAAATTGGGAAGCAGCAAGGAAGGAAGGATTCTACCAAAAAGAGCATGGCCATGCTGATATTTTTATTTTGAACTTTTAGCCTCCAGAACTGTGAGAGAATAAATTTCTATTGTTTTAAGTCACCCAGTTGATGGTACTTTGTATGACCATTCTAGAAAAACAACAGTAGCCCTGATACTCAGGTCCTTCTAAGGTTATGCTTTAGTGTGAGCTTCACTAAGAAGGGGGAGGGGTACTGAGCAGAAGCAGCCAGCTCTCAAACCATGTCTTCCCACAGTCTTCAGCGAAAGGTAGAGAAGGATCAAAAGATTGGAAACAACATCTCTTTGACTAAGAGGGTATTTCCCAGAAGGGGTGAGTTTGGGGTGATCTGAGCTCCCCAAACCCATTCATATATAGTAGATTCCTTCCTTTTGTCTGAATCTTATTCTTTCATGATCCACTAATAGAAGATGATTTCTCTTGCTTATTGCCCCATTCATTCACTATCTTCATTGTCATGCATTACTTAAAAATGAAATATTTTTTGGGGCCCCTGGGTGGCTCAGTTGGTTAAATATCTGACTCTTGATTTGGGCTTAGGTCATGATCTCATGGTTCATGATATTGAACCTCTCATCAGGCTGTGTACTAACAGTGTGGAGCCTGCTTAGGATTCTCTCTCCTTCTCTCTCTGGCCCTCTCCCACTTGCTCTCATGGGCATGCACTCTCTCTCAAAATAAATAAATAAACTTTAAAAAATCTTTAAAAAATAATAAAAAATAAAAATAAAATATTTTGTGAAAACTAAGGGAAGCAAGGGTAGAATTTAGTACCCACACTTTTGAAGAGATAGTTTTATTTCAGTGAAGGGGCAACTCAGAGTGATTGGTGTTTACTCTTGGGTTGTGTTTGTTCTGATTATCCTAACCATCAGCAAATAATGGGAGAAAGCCAGAATGCTGCTTAAAACCATAAAGTATCTGAGCTCCAACCAGCTCTATTAGTAGAAATTAGTTTGAATCTACTGCTAAAAATTTCATTCATATAAACCCATGAGGTGATCCTTAAGAAGAAAATAATACACTACAAGTTTTTTTCTAAATTTGCATCTGTGTTCTTTACCTGCTCAAACTATCTCTACCAGCATTCTGTATGTGTAAGTTTCTAGATGGCCACAGAGGATGGAGTATAAGGAGACCTTCATTGGAGTAAAGTACAAATAATTCCAGACCTGCTTTTAACCTTCCTAGTCTCCCTCTTCAACAGGCAAATCAACAGTGGAGTGATTGATGTACCTTGACCTTCACTTGCTGTTCAGTGCCCCAGAGGCTGAGTCTGGGTTTGGAAGGACAATGAGTAATGAGCCAGAAGATTGCAAAAGTGTAGGCAGGAAGAGAAACCAATACCATTATACATGGGACAAATGATAGAGCACTGTGGTCTTTGTGTAATGCAATAAGATAGCAAGTAATCCCAGGGCAGGGAGTGTGAACTGGTACAACCCTCTGGAAACAGGTTTGGCAATATCTACTAAAACTGAACATACACATATCCTATGACCCAAATTCCACTCCTAGGTGTGTACCCAAGAGAAATGAATACCCCTGTCTAGCAAAAGACATACAAAAACATTCAGAGCAGCTTTATTCATAAAAAATCCCAAACTTAAACAACTTAGATTGTCCATGGGCCGGAGAATGAGTAAACAAATTAGGGCAAACACATAGAACAACAGCCGGCTGCAATGGAACTAAATAAACCACTGCTACACCACAGCAATATGGATGAACCTCACAAGCAGAGCGTGGAGAAGAAAGCTAGGCATAAGAGTAGATGACAAATGATTGCACTGATTATACAAATTTCTTTTTTTAGTTTTTTAATGTTTTATTTATTTTTGAGAGAGAGAAAGAGAGGGAGAGAGAGAGAGTGTGAGCAGGGGAGGGTCAGAAAGAGAGGGAGACACAGACTCGGAAGACAGGCTCCAGGCTCTGAGCTGTCAGCACAGAGCCCGGCGCGGGGCCTGAACCCACGAACTGTGAGATCATGACCTGAGCCGAAGTCAGATGCTTAACCGACTGAGCTACCCAGGCACCCCAGATTATACAAATTTCAACACAGATGAAATGAATACTTTGCTGTTGAGGTCAGGACAGCACATTTCCTTGATGAAGGGAAGGTGCTGGGGTGTGGAGAAGGTTTGGAGAGCTAAGTGCTAGCTGCATGGTATGCTTGCTCGGTTTATGAAAATTCACTGGGCTGCAAACCTGTCATTTGTGCACTTCCTTCATATCTGTTAAACCAATTAAAACTCTACGAAAAGAAAGCAGGTGGAAATTCATTCATTCATACTTTTGAATACACACACATCCCTCAAAAAAGCATATTTCACGTCACTGTAAAACATGCTGGAAATGATTACATAAAGAACACAAGTAAACATCCTCGAACTGCATAACTCTCATAAAAGAATGACAATTCCAAGTTTAGAAATACACCTGTCTTCCACATTCAACTGTTATGTTATGCTCTGGTTTACTATGGAGTCACTTCCAAAATGGACACTGTAGGAGAAACTCCAGCTTCATAATTTAAGAATATTGAAAAAGATGGAGTGCCTGGGTGGCTCAGTCAGTTAAACATTTGACTCTGGATTTTGGCTCAGGTCGTGATCTCACAGTTCGTGAGTTCGAGCCCCACATTGGGCTCTGTGCTGACTCTCTCTCTCCCCCTTTCTCTGCCTCTTTCCTGCTTGGGCTCTCCCGCTCTCAAAAAAATATTGAGAAAGCTGAGCCAGAGAGGATTCTCAGATTCATTTTCTTAAGAGTTTGCTATTATATTGAAGGTTCGCAGAACAATGTAATCCACCATAAAAACAAAAGGGAAGTTTTATACTTACTCCCTCAATGAGGATTTTGATGGTAAAATGGACACATTCCAAAAACTCAAATCAAATAAAATTTCCATTTCTCGAGGCCAACAGGGCTGCCTTTTCTTCCTCACGACATATTAACAATCACCTGCTTAAGACCCTACTGAGTATCCAGCTAATGTTTGCCAAAATATTTGACCAACAGAGAGGTTTAAGGGAACACCAGTGGTTAATGTTGTTTGCTTCTGCCATCTGCTTGCTGAGTGATACTGGATGCTCTATTTAACCACCCTGTGCCTCGGTTTCCACTTCTTTCATTGGGGATGATGACAACAGCTGGCTCATGGAGTTTTTGTGAGGACTGGATGAGTCAATGCCAGAGAAGTCTTGATGCACACTACGCTCTAACTGAGAGTTCTCTCATATTGTCATTCTGCTGGCAACCTGACTTCTAATTCACCAATGTGGGATTGTCTTGGGTAGAGAGTGGCATGTAGTAAGTAGCACATCACCGATCAGAACTCCACCGGCACAGTGAGAACTTGCCCACGTAGGCGCCAGCCTGTGGAAGAGCTCCAAGCTCTGAGCTTGCCACCTGCCCAGGGGCACATCTGGGACCTAGCTGCCTTCCACTTCCCCCCTGATTGCCCACCCCTTCTCTGCCTGCTGCTGCTGCTGCTTCGTACCCTTCTAATGTTCTCCTAATTCCTTACACACTGGGGATGGTTTTACCCTGCATAGAATACAGATTCTTTCCGGCATGGCGCCATTAGCAGAAAGAAACCCAGATCTGTAATAACTGCTTAAAATGACCCAGCTGCCTCCATCAGGGGTCACCACACAGACCAGGAAACAAGGGGACAGTCTTATAAAATATAGTTTTATTTGAATAAGACCAGTCCACATGGGATTAATTAAATACATCCATAGTGAGTGAAAGGGTGCATGTTGGATTTGCTTGTCCGCCTTTCCTATCACGGCTCTGGAAGGTTTAGCTTCTATTGCTTTTGTCTGCATGGGATTAAGAAGGAGGAGGTTGGACGGGGTTATTAAAAGAAAAAAGAGCATGCCTAGTGACCTAATTCCCTTCTGCATCTTTATCATGTACCGGGATGTACAAATCCCCATATGGGACAACAATGCAAATGAGTTTTACTAGAGAATAAAACATTTGAGACAAAAAAGAAACATGAGTTTGTCATACAATATCACTGCAACTCATAATGCTGAGACTTTTAAAAAATGACATTCTATTATGGAGTTTTATTTCCTGTCCCAGTGGGCAGCCAACCACGCATAGCAATTCAGAATTCAAATACTGTACAAGGATATACAGTAACAACGGTTCTCTGAGGATTTGAGCAAATGTCAGAAAACCAAGCCCGAACTCAAATTTATTAGTTGGTGCTGATATCTAACAATTTTACGTAGATACTGATAAGGCCATCTGGGAATCCCTTTAGCCATTAAGTGATTTAGAGGCCTTTACAGAAATTTCCTTGTCTGCTACATTTCACAAAGCAGCACACTCCCACTCCCCGCAATAGCAAACCATGTGAAAACAGCAGTACTAGTTAAGTACTCTTTTCAATGTACATCTTTTTATTCAAATGCTTATTTCTCTAAGACCCACAGACTGAGGGGGTTCTCATGAAATCAAAGTCAAAATGGGAGATTTGAAACAATTTTAAAATTTCAGTATTAGGGCTAGAAAGAATCTTTCCCTTTCAGACCCACTCTTCTCCTAACCTCATGCTTGCTATTTGGTCCCTAGAGCTCTGCTGGAAAAACCAGTTATGACAATGGATGGAAGTTTCTGGCTTCATCTGGACCAAATTTAGCAGCAGAAAGTAAGGCTGAAAGAGGCCTGGGTACTGGTGATCAGTGTCCTACTGTAGACTAGCCTGGGACTGGGGCTGGATGCACTTAGACAAGCAGCTCATGAGTCCAGAGCTCCATGTTCTCAGTGTACAATTGACACTTGGACCCTCTGAACTGGAACATTTCCTTCTGGGGCTAAAATAGGATTTTAAGCCATAGTCCCACTCCCATGCTCTTGATTTCTTCTCTCCCTCTAGCTGCCAACACTCTCCTTCTCCCTGCCTGGTGCTCTAGTAGTATCTCCACCCTGTAATTGTCAAACTATTCCTCCACCCACCCCAGTGATGTCATGTGTATGATAAAATGTGGGGCTTTATTCCGCTATATGTAACTTGCATATTTGTTGAATTTGGAAATGATCTCAGAACTTAAAAATAATTTTGAAAAGTCAGCTCAACAACCTTTTCATTAACAATAAGGACAAAGTAGCTTCTGGATTGGAAAGCTGAGATCTCTGCTTTTGGGAAGCATTCAGGCTGGTCCAGGAGAGGGATGGGGAGTGATGATTCCATGCCCCTTGCATGTGCTCTAAGGGAAGCCCCCAAGGAGGGTTTCTAACACAGCCTGGGGGAATCCAAAAGTGGCTTCTTGTCCAAGCTAAGCCTAAAAGTACCGAGAGGAACCAGTCAGGCAAATGCAAGGAAGGACTGGCCAGGCAAGAGTGAAACAGTGATGCTTTCATGGAGCTGTAAGTAGGCAGGCACTTCTGGGGTGTAAATTACAAGGTGGAGAGAAACTGTCCACCCACCCTAAGATGCTGGGGAACTTGACCTTTATTCTATACCTAACAGGGCACAGGTTCAAGAGATTTAAAGAGTGTAGGAGGTGCAAGGTTAGATTTGCATTTCCATGGAGTTGTTCTATTCCAGTGAATAGGTAAAGGGTAGGCCTGTGAAAGGTAGGGACAATGAAGATCAGGTCAGGAGCTAATGCAATAATGGCAAATCTGACTTGAGTAATGGCAGCAGGACTGGTAATAATCAAGGGCACGGTAGCAGCCATAACACACAAACCCCCAAATTTCAATGGGCTTAGTACCATACAAACTAATTTCTTACATCACAGTCCATGGGTGGTTTCCTGCTCAATTGGAGGGCTTTCCTCCACTTGGAAATGCAGCAGCCCTGACTCTTTCCTTCTTGTGGCTCCACAGTCCTGAGGACCTTAGGTTCTCTTCACCTGAGTAGGAGGGAGTGAGAGAAGGTGGGAGAGGCTCACTCACTTCTTGGAGACCTTGGTTAAGAGGAGACATGCATCATTTCCAGTTTGATAGATGAGAACTGGTCATACTGCCCACCCACTCAAATACAAGGATGGCATGGATCTGTAGTATTGACTTAGCCACAGGCTGGTACCATGGATGCAAAGTATGAAGTTTTGGAGGATAGCTAGATGTCCTTGTAACAGATGAGAGAAACATGGAGGAGTCATATTGTTGGGATTTGGGGAGGATTTCTGTTCAGCCGAAAGTAGCAGGGAAATGGGGAAGGGTGTTACGTTTTCTTTTCTGACTTAGATGGTGGTAATACCACATGAGAGTTGAAAGATAAGAGAAAAACTATATTTCCTTGGGAAAGAGGATGCATTTTGCTGGGTGTGCATTTTAAGCCAGGTTTGCTGGAAACAGACCTTGAGATGAGGATGTGTGTGCACGTAACTTATTAAAGACATACTCCCAGGGGAGAACAGTAAGGGAATAAGGAAGTAGGACAGCCCAGGGAATCAGATGAGCAGGGATAAGGTTTTGGGTTAATCCTATTCTCAGTCTGGTCCCACAGGGGAATTCTGGCACTTCTAGCATTCTAGGTGTGGAAGGCAGATAGAAGCAGAACCACACAAAAACTGGGGAAGGAGAACAAGAGATAATAAAAGGGATCTAAGGGCATTTGGGCAGAGCATAAAACAGTGTCTGTTACACAGTCCTTGTGGGTCAAGCAAGTAGGAAAAGTGAGCAGATGATGGAATATTTGAGTCTGGAATCTGACTGCTGAGGATGAGGAAGACAGACCCATGACTGCACAACAGTGGAGGTTGAAACTACCACAGTGCAGGAGATGGTTATGGGAGAGAGTGTGCAAGAATAAAAGGCAGAAGAGCTAGAACTTAGACGAGCACCAATGTTTAAGAGTTGGGAGAGAGAAGATACAAGGAAGGAAATTGAGAGCAAGTGTCCAAAGAAGTAGGAGAACCAGGAAAATAGGGAATCGCCTGTCTCAGAAAGGGTGCTTTTTTAAAAGGAGGCTTCACATCTGGTGTGGAGCCCAACATGGGGCTTGAACTCATGACCCCAAGATTAAGACCTGAGCTAAGATTAAGAGATGCTTAAGTGAATGAGCTACCCAGGTGCCCCTGTCTCAGAAGAGTTTTAAAAAGACAAGGACCAAATGTCCATTGACTGATGAATGAATAAAGAAAACATTACACACACACACACACACACACACACACACACACACACACACACAGGAATATTACTTGGCCATCAAAAAGAATGAAATCTTGCCATTTGCAACAACATGGATAGAACTAGAGTGTGTTATGCTAAGATAAATAAGTCAGTCAAAGAAAGACAAATATAATTTCACTCATATGTGGAACTTAAGAAACACAACAGATGAACATAGGAGAAGGGAAGGAAAAATAAGATAAAAACAGAGGGAGGAAAACCATAAAAGACACTTAAATACAGAGAACAGACTAAGGGTTTAGATGGGAGGTGGGTGGGGGATGGGCTAAATAGGTGATGGGAATTGAGAAGGGCACTTGTTGGGATGAATCCTGGGTGTTGTATGTAAGTGATGAATCATTGAGTTCTACTCCTGAAACCAATACTACACTGTATGTTAACACTTGAATTTAAATAAATAAATTTTAAAAAAAAAGACAAGGACCAAAATTAAATCTGGCCATCTGGAGCCCTTGCCTTATTTTGGTTAAGAGCAGATTCTGTTTCATTTTGCAAAACTCCTCCTGCTATTGTCTTTATTCTTTTAAAAAAAACTTTATAACTTTGTATTTTATTTGGCAATGAGCATTGTGAGTTTATATGAGAATGCCAAAAGGAAAGGGTTAAATAAATATTTTGGCTTATTATTAATACCCGAAGGAGCTCACTTCTTACTCACTCTTACACCTAAGATATTTTATCATCCTGCAAAATAGGGCCTCCTCATTTCAATTAGTGGAAAGCTCACCATTAGCTAACTAATTAATGCTATTCTCTCACATCTATTTTCTAATTACAGTCACCACTGAGATTTTTTCACCCAAGTGGCCAGTGATGCTGTGGATTTATTTTAAATTTAGTTTGACAATAACAAACACCTAATTAATGTTTATAAATATAATAAAATCCCTCCTGACGAGTTGTGGGTATTGCATACACTAGCAACTGGTTTATTAAAACATTAATTGCAGTCGGATTTGTTTTGGGATTCGTGCATAATCCATTTAGTACATAGCAGGACTAACTCATTTTGAAGGGATTATGAATGAAATCCTCCACAAAGTCTTCGTTTAATTCACATTGTAGTCAAGGAAGGTGAAAGTTTTTTTTCAGCAAATTCTGTGGCTCTTCACAATTCTTCAGTGGACCATTTCATTCATCCATTCATTCATTTATTCATTCATCCATTTAGTAAGTATTTGTCAGACATCTATTGTGTGTATAGCTCTGTGAAGATACCCAAAATGTGTTTATGGAGTGTAAAGATGAACACTGCAAAATTCAATCAATTGAATTCTACTTCTGGCTGGAGTGTAAATTGGTACTCCATTTTGGAAAATTTAGAGCATTTTCTAAAGCTAAATACATGCCTACTTTATGACATCAATTATACTGCTAGGGATGGTCTATGTGTTCACTAACAAGACATATATTAGAATGTTCAGTGCAGCACTAATTATAATATCCCCAAACTGGAAACTACCTGAATACTCATCAACAGTCAAATGGGTAAATAAATTATGGAATATTCCTATAATGGAATAATGTATAGCAATGAGAATGGACAATCTACAAAGTTCAAAGACAAGCAAAACTAACCTATGATGCCAGAAGTCAGGATAGTAGCTATCCTTAGAGATGAGTAGTAAATGAAAGCTTTTGAAGTCCCGGTAATATTGTCTCTTGATCTGGTTTCTAGTTATGTAAATGTGTTCAGTTTGTGAAAATTTATTGATTGATTACGATCGATGAATTTTCATGCGTGTTATATTTTAATACAGTTTGTCAAATAAAAACTCAATATGTTAGCTAGAGACTTGCCATTGTTTTTGTGTGTTGGTGCTTATTATTATTATTTTTTTGAGAGAGAGAGCCCATGTGAGTGACTGGTGGGGGGGGGAGACAGAAAGAGAGAGAGAGAGAGAGAGAGAGGGAGAATCTTAAGCAGGCTCCAAGCTCAGTGCATAATCTGAGGGGCTTGATCTCAAGACCCTCAGATCATAGCCTGAGCCAAAATCAAGAGTTGGACGCTCAACTAACTGAGCCACCCAGGCACCCCTGTTAGTGCTTATCCTAATTTAAGTAGATACATGATCATTTAGGTCTGATCATTCATTCATTCCAAGAGCATTTATTGAGTACCTAATTAATTTGTAATGCTGATGGGCATGGGTATGTGTGAAGATATAAAAACAAAACAATTGTGGTCTTTAGCCCCAAGGTTTTCACAAGGCATCCGTGGAGAGAATCACATGTAGTAACTATTACAGTACAATGTGGCCAGTGCTAAAGTCACCGAGGAAGGGTACTTGGTTCAAGCTGGGTGGGTATGGTGAGATGTTCAAGAAAGGAGTAGAGAGCATTTGCTGCCTTATGTCCCTCAGCATCCCCTCACCCTATTTAGGCAGGAGCCCTGAGTTTTATTTGTGGAGCAATTCATCACCCATTGGCTCAAAGAAGGCCCAAACCCCTGGCCCTAGGACTAAAGCAAATGACTCAGGTCAAAGGCAAAATCATATTTCTTCCACTGGCTACATTGATTGGTTCAGATATGAGCATATATAACTTAAGCTGGTCTAATGCTAGAAAATTGCAGTTGTTTAAGAGTTGCTGAAAAAAAATCTCTTTCCTCTGTCTTGAAGATGGTGGGTCAGTACTGTGGCAGCCATCTTGCTATTGAAAATAAAGTCACAGGGGAGCCTGGGTGGCTCAGTTGGTTAAGTGACTGACTTCGGCTCAGGTCATGATCTCACGGTCGTGAGTTCGAGCCCCACATCGCGCTCTGTGCTGACAGCTCAGAGCTTGGAGCCTGTCTTCGGATTCTGTGTCTCCCTCTCTCTCTGACCCTCCCCTGCCCGCACTGTCTCTGTCTCTCAAAAATAAATAAAAAACATTAAAAAATTTTAAAAAAGTCACTATGTGGAGGTGAATAGGGCTAAATCCAGATGCCTAGACAAGCTATGCTTTGGTGACGTCAACTGAGCTGTAGTCAAGCTAAAACTGAAGCTTGCTCTACCATGGGATTTTGCAGTTAAATGGGCCAATAATTTCCACTGAAGCCCACTTGAATTGAGTGTTATTGTTATAAATGTGTGACTGAAAGAGATTTAACTGATACTGAAATTTTCCAAGACGAGGTCATGTTCAAGTTGACCTTTGAAGGTATAGTAGAAGTTAGAATGATGGATGGGGAAGGCGCACCCCCAAAGAAAATGCTACATCATGCCAGGAAGAAATGGAATGAACTGTCAGGATCAGGCAAAGAACCCAAGAAATCTGATCTGGATGTGTTTTTATTTTTTTAACTTTATAGTTTATTGTCAGGTTGGTTTCCATATAACACCCAGTGCTCTTCCCCACAAGCGACCTCCACCAAGACCATCACCCCCCTTTACCCTTCCCCCTTCTCCTCCCCCCCTCAGTTTGTTTTCAGTATTCAAGAGTCTCTCGTGTTTTCTCTCCCTCCCTCTCCCTAACTCTTTTTCCTCCTTCCCCTCCCCACGGTCCTCTGTTGGGTTTCTCCTGTTAGACCTATGAGTGCAAACATATGATATCTGTCCTTCTCCACCTGACTTATTTCGCTTACCATGACACCCTCGAGGTCCATCCATGTTGCTACGAATGGCCAGATTTCATTCTTTCTCATTGCCATGTAGTATTCCATTGTATAGATGAACCACATCTTCCTAATCCATTCATCCGTTGATGGACATTTAGGCTCTTTCCATGATTTGGCTATTGTTGAAAGTGCCGCTA
>JAQQST010000881.1:0-14189 GCA_028646485.1 Cryptoprocta ferox
TAGCATCAGCAATCAGAAAACAAAAGGAAATAAAAGGCATCAGAATCGGCAAAGAAGAAGTCAAACTTTCACTTTTTGCAGATGACATGATACTCTACATGGAAAACCCGATCGACTCCACCAGAAGCCTACTAGAATTGATCCATGAATTCAGCAAAGTCGCAGGGTACAAAATCAACGTACAGAAATCGGTTGCATTTTTATACACCAATAATGAAGCAACAGAAAGAGAAATCAAGAAACTGATCCCATTCACAATTGCACGAAAAACCATAAAATATCTAGGAATAAACCTAACCAAAGACGTAAAAGACCTGTACCATGAAAACTATAGAAACCTTATGAAAGAAATTGAAGAAAGACACAAAGAAATGGAAAAGCATTCCATGCTCATGGATCGGAGGAATAAACATCGTTAAAATGTCATTAGTACCCAAAGCAATCTACACATTCAATACCAATTAAAACTGCACCAGCATTCTTCTCAAAGCTGGAACAAACTATCCTAAAATTCGTATGGAACCACAAAAATCCCCGAATAGCCAAAGTAATACTGAGGAAGAAAATCTAAACGGGAGGCATCACAATCCCAGACTTTAGACTCTACTACAAAGCTGTCATCACCAAGACAGTATGGTACTGGCACAAAAACAGACACATAGACCAGTGGAATAGATTCGAGAGCCCAGAACTGGACCCACAAATGTACGTCCAATTAATCTTTCACAAAGTAGGAAAGAGTATCCAATGGCAAAAAGATAGCCTCTTTTGCAGGTGTTGCTGGGAGAACTGGACAGCAACATGCAGAAGAATGAAGCTAGACGACTCTCTTACACCATACACAAAAATAAACTCAAAATGGATGAAGGACCTGTATGTGAGACAGGAACCCATCAAAACCCTAGAGGAGAAAGCGGGAAACAACCTCTATGACCTCAACCGCAGCAATTTCCTACACGACACATCCCCAAAGGCAAGGGAATCAAGAACCAAAATAAACTATTGGGACCTCATCAAGATAAAAAGCTTCTGCACTCCAAAGGAAACAATCGAAAAAACTAATAGGCAAGGGACAGAGTGGGAAAAGACAGTTGCAAATGACAGATCGGATAAAGGGCTAGTATCCAAAATCTACAAAGTACTCACCAAACTCCACACCCGAAAAACAAACAATCCAGTGAAGAAATGGGCAGAAGACATGAAGAGACACTTTTCCAAAGAGGACATCCAGATGGCCAACAAACACATGAAACGATGCTTAGCATCACTCATCATCAGGGAAATACAAATCAAACCACACTGAGATACCACCTCACCCCAGTCAGAGTGGCTGAATTGAACAACTCAAGGGACTATAGATGCTTGCGAGGATGTGTAGAAACGGGTACCCTCCTACACTGTTGGTGGGACTGTAAACTGGTACAGCCACTCTGGAAAACAATGTCGAGATTCCTCAGAAAACTATCAACAATACTCCCCTATGACCCATCAATAGCACTGCTGGGGATTTACCCAAGGGATACAGAAGTGCTGATGCATAGGGGCACTTGTACCCCAATGTTCGTAGCGGCACTTTCAACAATAGCCAAATCATGGAAAGAGCCTAAATGTCCATCAACTGATGAATGGATTAGGAAGATGTGGTTCATCTATACAGTGGAATACTACATGGCAATGAGAATGAATGAAATCTGTTCATTTTTAGCAAAGTGGATGGACCTCTAGGGTGTCATGCTAAGCGAAATAAGTGAGGCGGAGAAGGACAGATACCATATGTTTGCACTCATAGGTCTAACAGGAGAAACCCAACAGAGGACCATGGAGAGGGGAAGGAGGAAAACAGTTAGGGAGAGGGAGGGAGACAAAACACGAGAGACTCTTGAATACTGAAAACAAACTGAGGGAGGAAGGGGAAGGGGGAAAGGCAATGGGGGGTGATGGTCTTGGTGGAGTTCACTTGTGGGGAAGAGCACTGGAAACCAACCTGACAATAAAATATAAAGTTTAAAAAAAATTCTCTATTAGGCATATTACTTATTTCCCTTTTACTCAGGTCTCTTGCTGTGATTTTTATCTTATTATTTCATTTAGGATGTAGTCTTCTCTCTCCTCATTTTGTATAACACTAAGTGTCTATTTCTACATGTTAGGAAATTCAGGTGTGTCTCCTGCTCTTGAAAGTAGTGGTCATGGGTAGCTCAGTCCACGGTGTGTCTGACTCTTGATTTTCGCTTCGGTCATGATCTCATGGTTTGTGAGTTCAAGCCCCACATTGGGCTCTGTGCTGACCGTGTGGAGCCTGATTGAAATTGTCTCTGCCACTACCCCCTCGCATGTGCAATCTCTCTCTCAATGATAAATAAATAAGCATTAAAAAAAGAAAGTGGTGGTGTCATGAAGAAGAGGTCCTGTAGTGCCCTGCAGTGCAATGTCCCCTGTTTACCAGACCTTGCCCCTTCAGCAGTGTCTTGCATGTGTGTTGCATGCACCATGCTCTTGTGGCTAAGCAGCTTTTGCCTTTATTTCAGTTCTCTGCAATATCTGCCTTGTGAGCAGCGTTTGGTCCCTCTGTTCTTAGTGACCCAATGTGGGGCCACCTTGTGCTTGAGTTGAGTCAGACTAGGAATTTTCCAGAAATGCAGTAGCACTGAAGTACCAGGCACTTTTCCTGTGCTGTCTTCTGAGAAGATTTTGTTGGTAGGTGGTACCTTCTGTTAGACCAGCTGTCTTCCCCCAGCCCACTCCTGGGGCCACAGTTGGACTTTTGTGTGTGGTTATCTTCCCCTCTCCTTGGGGCAAGAGTCACTTTAGAGTGGTGCTGACCCCTGTTGGGGCTGCTTGCTCAGTGCCAGTCTCGTGGCATCTCTTTGTATGGGCTCTGGCCAAGGGCATATTGGAGCATGGAGGTACACAGGAGAACAAATATGGGGGGCAGACACATAGTGTTAGCAAGGTTTGTGTGTGTGTGCTTTGGGAGGTGATCTCCAGCAGATATCTGGCTGGAGGTGGTGTCTCTGAAGGACAATGCAAGGGTGGGATGAATTTTTAGCAAGTTATGTAATGAGTATTGGGGCATAGCTGGTTTCTGTAGGTGTCTGTGTGTCTAGGCTGGGGAAGCAGGGAAGAGAAATGGTGCCCACCAGATCCTTTGTTGCTTGAGAAGTTTCCCAATGATTCTTTCCCTTTCAGCCCATGCTCTTAGATTAGTAACAAATCTCTCTCTTGTATACCCCACCCAGGTGTTTTTCAAACTACTGTTTTTATGTTGTATCTCCATGGGGCTGTTTGCTGTGTTCTTTTTAAGAGTGAGGACTCAGTTTCCTCTCACCCTTCTGGCTTTCCCAGAGTTAAGTCTGTTGAATTTTAAGTTTCCAGGTATTAAGTCCATCTGATTATAAGAACTCACAAGATTCAGCCCCTCTGGTTTTCAAATCCAGATGTTATGTGGATTTGTCTTCCCCAAGTGGGTTCCCTGTGCCTGAGGTCCTGCTGTTATCATATATTTTCCCCCTTTCTGTGCCTGAGGGGTCGTTCTTTCCCACAGACAGTTCCAGTTGTCCATTTATCTTCTGTGTCTCCAACTTTGCTACACTCTTTACGGAAGCCTCTTCTCTACATTTAACTATAGAAAACTGTTTTGCCTGTCTTTGGGTAATGTTCTGGGTTATTTACATTGATATTGGTGTTATCTAGTTGTATTCACTGGACAAGGAGAGCTTAGGAACTTCCAATTCTACCATCTTCCCTGGAATTTTACCTTACTATTTTGATTAGTACAGATTTATAGTATATTTTGAAATCCTGCATTGGGATATCTCCAGCTTTGTTTCTCTTTCTCAAAGTTGCTTTGGCTATTCGGGGTCTTTTGTGGTTCCATACAAATTTAGTATTATTAGTTCTAGTTATGCAAAAAATGTTGTTGGTGTTTTGACAGAAATTGTATTGAATCTGTAGATTACTTTTTGTAATATGGACAATTTAACAATATTAATCTTCAATTTTGTTAGTGAATATTTTATAGCTTTCAGAGTACAGGTCTTTTATTTCTTTGGTTAAGTTTATACCTGGCTATTTTATTATTTTTTGGCACATTTATAACCATTGAAACCACCTGGTCCTGATGTTTTCTATAATGGGAAGTTTTTGGTTATCTATTTAATATCCTTACACTTAATTAGTCTGTTCAGAGTTTCAATTTCATGGCTCTAGGAATTTATCTATGTCTTTTAGGTTTTCTATTTTGTAAATATATAATTATTCAAAGTAAACTTCTGTGATTCTTTGTATTTCTGTGGTATCAGTTGTAATTACTTCTCTTTCTTTTCTGTTCTTTTTTATTTACATGTTATCTTTTTCTCAGTCCAGCTAAATGTTTCTACACTTGGCTTATCTTTTTAAAAAACAGAACTCTTATTTTTATGGATCTTTATAATCTTATGTTTCTACTTCATCTACTTATCCTCTTATGTTTACTATTTTCTGTGTTTGCTAACTCTGTGCTAAATTTATTCTTTTTCTATAGCTCCCAAGGAATACAGTTAAATAGTTTATTTGGGATCTTTCTTTTTATATTGATATAAGCATTTATTGCTATAAAATTACTTCATTATCACCTCGAGAGGGAACTTGCACACATCTTGTGTCCTTGTTTTTATGTCTGATACTTCGGTTTTTGTGTCGGCCACACAGTGGATGTCCCTTGATCTCATACCTTGTGATGAATAAGACTTGTGTTCATGTTTTCCATGGTAGTTGAACAGATGGAGAGGCATTCCTTGGCTACCTATTTTCCCCTAGACACAGCACATAAAGCAGACTGAAACACATTTTCTTTGAAAAAGACCTATTTTTTTCGGATTTTGAGCTTTGGCCTAAAGGGCATGATACTGAATTGGAACACATCTAGGACCCTCCTGAGATACTCTCTTGGGAAAGTGGCTGGTAGATTCCATCTTTTTCTATCCTTCTGCCTCACTTAAGATCACTGGTATCTTCTTAAAAGGAACTTCTAACCTCATCTTGCACCCTGATTTTTGTGGCTCCTGCCCAGGGAACAACTACATCCCCAGGATATGGTGGACACCCAGGATTATGCTCAAGTTCCACAGTACTACATATATTTGCATGCATTACAAACTACTGCCTGAGGGTCTGGCTTTCAATTCACTTGAATCTAGGTGCTGATTGAGATTCTCCCTATTGGGACATTGACAGATGTAGCACATTTTCAGTTGCTGGGAGCCACTAAAAATTAAAGTAGTATGCTTGTAGATAGAATCACAGAGGTTTGAGAGACCAAGGGCAAGATTGAACAGTAAGATTCAGCTTCTACGTGAGGCCACTCCTTCAAGACTGGAAAAAAAGGTGGCTGCTTCATCTAATGCATCAAGGGACAGAGAGTCAAAGGACATGAAGAAATAGGGAAATATGTTTCAAATTAATCATGAATACAAATCCACGGAAAGACATTAATGGAACAGAAATAAGTGGTTTACCTTCAAAAAGCACAAAATAATAGTCATAAAGATGTTTACTGAGCTTGGAATAAGAATGAATGAACAAGTTAGAATTCCAACAAAGAGAAAATATAAGAAAATACAAATCAGAAGTCATAAACCTGAAGAATTCAATAACTGAACTGAAAGATACAATAAAAAGGTAAAGCGGGATATTAGATGAAGCAGAGGAAAGAATTAGTGAACTCAAAGAGAAGGGTGGAACCCAGACAGCAAAAAGAAAAAAAAGAATGAAAAGAGTGAATGGAACTTAGGAAACTTCTGCGACAACATCTAGCAGACCAACATTCTCATTATAAAAGTCCCATAAGGAGAAGAGAAAGAGAAAGAGGGAGGGAGGATTTATCTGAAGAAATATGGTTGAAACTTTCCCTTTCCTGGGGTTGGAAACAGATATCCAAGTTCAGAAAGCCTATAGAGTTCCAGATGGTGTCCCAAAGAGACACCATGATGCAGTATAATCAAAGTATTACAATTAAAAAACAGGGAAAGAATCTCAAAACAGCAAGAGAAAAACAACTGTAACATTAAAAGAAACTCCTATAAGACTATTAACAGCTTTTTTTAAAACAAAAATTGAAGTATAATGGACATACACTGTTACATGAATTTCAGATATACAACATAGTAGTTTGAAAATTCCATACATTACTCAATGCTCACCATGATATATGTAGTCACCACCTATCACCATCCAATATTATTATAATACTATTGACTTTATTAGAGAAGTAAAAATATACAGGTTAAAAATGAATTTTACATTAGTTATTATCAACTTGAAACACACCACTATAGATATGTTATTTTATGTAACTTCATGATAACCAGAAAGCAACAACTACTGATAGTTACACAAAAAATCAAGAGAAAGAAATCTAAGCATACTACTACAGAAAAGTATCAAACGACAAAAGGAAAAAAAACAGTAGAATAAAAGGACATATTAAGTACAAAACTACCGGGGTGACTGGGTGGCTCAGTCGGTGAAGCATCCAACTTCAGCTCAGGTCATGATCTCACAGTTCACGAGTTTGAGTCCCGTGTAGGCCTCTGTGCTGAGAACTCAGAGCCTGGAGCCTACTTTGGATTCTGTGTCTCCCTCGCTCTGCTCTCCCCCACTCATGCTCTGTCTTTTTCTGTCTCTCAAAAATAAATACTAAAATTTTTTTTAAAAAGTACAAACTACCAGCAAACAATTAACAAACAGGCAATGATTACATATTTATTGATAATTACTTTTAGAATAAGTAGAGTAAATTCACCAATCAAAACACCTAAAGTGACTGAATGGATAAAAAAAACCCTACTTAACTATATGTTGCCTATAAGAGATTCACTTCAGATGTAAAGATTTACATGTATTGAATGTGGGGGGGTGGGAAAAGATGCTATACAAATTGAAACTGAAAGAAAGGTGAGGTAGCTATATTTATAAGAGAAAATTAGACTTTAGGACATACAGATGGCCAATAGACACATGAAAATATGCTCACCATCACTCATCATCAGGAAAATACGCATCAAAACCACAATGAGATATCACTTCACACCTGTCAGAATGGCTAAAATCAGCAACATAAGAAACAACAGGTGTTGACAAGGATGTGGAGAAAAGGGAACCCTTCTGCACTGTTGGTGGGAATGCAATCTGGTGCAGCCACTCTGGAAAACAGTATGGAGGTTCCTCAAAAAGTTGAGCTACTCTACAGTCCAGCAACTGCACTACTAGGTATTTACCCAACGAATACAAAAGCACTAATTCAAAGAGATACATGCACCCTGATGTTCATAGCAGTATTATCTACAATAGCCAAACTATGAAACAGCTCAAGTACCCATCAACTGATGAATGGATAAAGAAGGTGTGGTATATATAGACACACAATGGCACATAATTCAGCCATAAAAAAGAATGGAATCTTGCCATTTTCAATGATGTGGTTAGAGCTAGAGAGTATTATGTTAAGTGAAATAAGCCAGTCAAAGAAAGACAAATAAAATATGGTTTCACTGATATGTGGAATTTAATAAACAACAAATGAGCAAAGGGGAAAAAAGAGACAGAGGCAAACCAAGAAACATACTCTTAACTATAGAGAAGAAACTAGTGATTACCAGTGGGTTACCCAATGTGTTATGGAGATTAAAGAGTACACTTGTTGTGATGAGCACCGGGTGTTGTGTGTAAGTGTTGAATCACTAAATTTTATACCTGAAACTAATATTACACTGTGTGTTAACTAACTGGAATTTATATAAAAATTTTTAAAAAACCCAAAGAGTGTAATACAAGAAAAAAGTCATTATATAATAATAACAATCAATCCAAAAAAGAGAATATAATATTTACAAATGTTTATGAACTCAACGTAGGAGCAATTAAACATGTTAAGCAAATTTTAACATACCTAAATAGAGAAACAGACAATGAAACAACAATATTAGGGAACCTTAAACACCCAGTTTCATGAATGCATCCAGACAGAAGATCAATATGGAGACATTAGTCCTAAATGATATGTTAGACCAATAGACTTAAAAATCATATACAAAACTTTTAACCCAAAAGCACATTCTTCTCAAGTGCACATGAAACAGTCTCCAGGAAAGATTATATGTTAGGTTACAAAACAACTCTTAATAAATTAATTAAGATTGAAATCATATAAAGCACCTATCCTGGGGTGCCTGGGTGGCCCAATAAGTTAAGTGTCTGACTTTTGGTTTCAACTCAGGTCACGATCTCACAGTCTGTGAGATTGAACCCCACATTGGGCTCCGCAATGACAGCATGGAGCCTGCTTGGGATTCTCTCTCTCGCCTCTCTCTGCCCCTTCCCCTGCTCAAACACGCCCTCTCTCAAAATCAATAAACTTTTTTTTTCTAAAAGCAGCTATGCCAACCACAGTGGTATAAAACTAAAAATCAATTATGAGAAGGAAACTTGGAGTTTACAAATAAGTCAAGATTAAACAATATGTTACTGAACAACCAATAAGTCAAAAAAGAAATAAAAAGGTAAATAAAAATTAATGAAACATATGAAAAATGAAAATTAATGAAAATATGGAAATACTACATACCAAAAATAATGGGATGCAGAAATATCAATTCTAAGTGTAATGTTTATAGTAATAAGTGCCTACATCAAGAAATAAGAAAAATCTCAAATTTATAACCTAACTTTATACCCAAGAAACTAGAGAAAGAAGAACACACAGAACCCAAAGTTAGTAATATGAAGGAAATAACAAAGAATAGGGCAGATAAATGAAATAGAGACTAAAAAGACAATAGAAGAGATCAATGAAAGTAGGAGCTGGATTTTTGAAAAGATAAAATTCATAAAACTTAATTAGACTTACCAAAACAAAAAAGATTGCTCAAATAAAATCAGAAGTGAAAGAGGAGACATTACAATTGATATTACAGAGTTGCAAATTGTTATAAAAACTATAATGAAAAAAACATACACCGAGAAATTGGACAGCCTAGAAGAAATTGATAAATTCCTAGAAACACACAGCCTACAAAGACTGGATCATGAAAAAATAGAAAAGCTGAACACACAAATTACTAGTAAGGAGATAGAATCAGTAATCCAATTCACCTAACAAACAAAAGTTCAGGATCAAATGGTTTCACTGGTGAATTCTACAAAACATTTGAAGAAAAATTAATGCCTATATTTCTTAAATTTTTCTAAAAAATAGGAGAGAAGGGAAAACTTAAAATCTCATTTCTGAGGAGTTCCTGGTGGCTCAGTTTGTCAAATATTCGACTCTTGATTTTGGCTCAAGTCATCATCCAATGGTTTGTGAGATCAAGCCCTGGGTTGGGTTCTGCAGTGACAGCCTAGAGCCTGTTTGGGTTTCTCTCTCTCCCTTTCTCTCTGTCCCTCCCTTGACTTGCAGACATGCTCTGGATCTCTCTCTCTCTCTCTCTCTCTCTCTCTCTCTCTCTCTCTCTCTCTCAAAATAAACATTTTAAAAAACCCTCATTTTTGAGGCCAGCAGTACCCTGATTAACAAAACCAAGCAAGGATACCACAAGTACAAAACTTACAGGTCAATATCCTGGATAAACTTAGGTGCAAATATCCTCAACAAAATATCAAACCAAATTCAGCAATACTTTAAAAAGATTATACATCATGATCAGGGAAGCAAGGAAGTTTCAACATCCACAAATCAATCAATGTGATAATTACAATAACATCAACAAAATGAAAGTCAGAAATCATATAATCATCTCAATACATGTAGAAAAAGCATTTGACAAACTTCAGTATCCATTAATAGTACAAACTTTCAAGAAAGTAGGTATAAAGGGAATATACCTCAACATAGCAAAGGACATGTATGGTAAGCCCACAGCTAACATCATGTTCAACTATGAAACCTGAAAGATTTTCCTTTAAGATAAAGCATGAAAAAGATGATCACTCTTGTCAGTTTTACTCAATGCAGTATTGGAAGTCCTATTCACAGCAGTTAGGGAAAAATAATAATTAGAATAAAATAAAAAAATAAAATACATCCAAATTGGAGAAGAATACATCCAAATTGGAAATTCTCACTATTTGCAGATTACATGAGCTCTACCAAAAATCTATTAGAACTAAGAAATGCATTGAATAATGTTGCTGGGTACAAAATCAATATTCAAAACATATTTTGTGATTCTGTATTATAACAATGGATTTTCAGAAAAAGATTATAAAAATCCCATTTCTTAATTGCATCATTGATAAGACTAAAATACCTAGAATTAAATTTAACCAATGAGATGAAATACCTGTACAGTGAAAACTATGACACTGATTAAAAAATTGAAAAAGACACAAATAAAAAGAAAGACATTTTGTGCTTATGGATTGGAAGAATTAATTTTGTTAAAAATGTCCATAACACCCAAAGCAATATACAGATTCAATGCAATATTAATCAAAATTACGGTGGTATTTTTCATAGAAAGAGAATAAACAGTTATAGCATTTGTATAAAAACACAAAAGACCCTCAATAGACAAAACAATCTTAAGAAAGAAATAGGGGGCATCATGCTCCATGATTTGATAATATATTATAAAGTTATAGGTATCAAAATAGTATGGTATTGGCATAAAAACAAACACATATTTAAATGGATCAACACAGAGATCCCCAAAATAAACCCACACATATATGGTAAATTAGTTTACGACAAAGGATCTAAGAATACACATTTGAGGAAAGGCAGTCTCTTCAATAAACTGGGCAACTTACATGCTAAGGAATGAACCTGGACCACTTCTAATGCCCTATGCAAAAATTATCTCAAAATGGGTTAAGACTAGCATGTGAGACCTGAAAACATAAAATTCTTAGAAGAAAACATAGGCAGTAGGTAAACCTTGACATTGGTCTTAGAGATGATTTTTTTAAATTTAATATCAAAACCAAAGGCAATAAAATAAAGATAAATAAGTGGGACTAATATAAAATTGAAAAGTTTTTTCCTGATTAAAACATGAGCAGAGGACCTGAGTGGACATTTTCTTCCAAGAAGACAAAAATGACAAACAGACATATGAAAAGATGATCAACATCACTAATCATAAGGGAAATCAAAACCACAATGAGATATCACCCCCACCTGTCAATGGCTAGAATTGAAAATACAAGAAATAAGAAATAACAAATGGTGGTGAGGGTATGGAGAAAAAGGAATCATCAGGAATTGCTGGTGGGAATGCAAATTTGGCAGCCACTATGGAAAACAATATGGTGTTTCCTGAAAAAAATGAAAAATAAAATTACCATCAGATCTAGTAATTTCACTATTGGGTATTTACCCAAAGAAACTGAAAACACAAATTCAAAAAGATATTCACACCCTTATGTTTATTGCAGCATTGTTTGCAATAGTCAAGATATGTAAGCAAGCTTAATGCCTATTCATAGATAAATGGGTGAAGATGTGGTATAAATATACAATGGAATATCAATCAGCCATAAAAAGAATGAGATGCTCCCATTTTAAATAACAGGGATGGAACTAGAGGATATAATACATAGTGAAATAAATTAGTCAGAGAAAGACAAAAACATGATTTCACACATATGTGGAATTTAAGAAACAAAACAAGTGAACAAAGAAAAAAGAGACAAACAAAAAACCCAGACTCTGAAAATAAAGAACAAACTCGTGGTTGTCAGTGGCGAGGGGGGTTGGGGGATGAGTAAAATAGATAAAAAGGATTAAGAGTATACTTATCCTGATGATGATCACTGAATTATACATAAAATTGTTGAATCATATCTACACCTGAAACTATCATAACACTGTGTTAATTATTCTTTAATTAACAAAAACTAACATATGCACAGCAAATGAAGCAATCAGCAATATGAAAAGACTACTTACTCAATGGGAGAAAATATTTGAAAATCATGTATCTGTTTGGGCTGAATATCCAAAATATATAAAGAACTCATATAACTCAATAACAAAAAAAATAAATAAATAGAAAATAAAAACAATATGATTAAAACTTGGGCAAGAGAGACGCAGGCAAGATGGCGGAGAAGCAGGGAGCTCTGTAATCTGCACACTCCCGTATGGATTGAACTGAGAAGGACTGAAGTGATAAAACTCGGATTTGCAGGTGGGAGAAAGAAGAAACAGATGCCAGAAAGAAGACAACCTCAAAGATGCCTGAGTGAGTGACTGTGATCTGGGAAATTAGGGGACGGGCGGGTCCCGGTGGTGCAGGGGGAAGGAGCCACAGCCCAAGACAGGGAGAGCACGCTGTGCCCCGGAGAGACCAGGGGAAGAGAAAGAGAGACTGAAAACACTCATAGAACCATCTCTAAGGGAGGAAAAACTCGCCCGTCTCCCCATATATAACTGCCGGGCATGGGGAGAGAAATCCATCCCATCTGGCTGGTGAATTCTTCCTTGGGCGCAGTGGCAGCAGCATCCATTCCAAGCGGCACCGAGAAAGGCGGCGGCGGTGCGAAAAGCGGTGGCGGCGCCACCGAGAAAGCCGCCTTGAAAAGCGGCGGTGGCGGTGGCGGCTGCGGCAGCGGCTCCGCGAAAAGGGCAGCGCAAGATGGGCCCGGAGGCCGGCTGCCAGCGGGAACACATCTCGTCCCCGGTGACAGTGTTAAACTGCATGGACTAGTATTTGGAAGTGAGGCGGAGCTTGGAGAAAATAGTTTGGCTCGCCCGTGGCACAGGGAGATCGGACTCAGAAGATCGGCTTGCAACGCTTGGTTCCAGCAAAGATTTGAAGCGGAGCCATACTTCTTCCTGCAACCACCAAGGTGGGGCCTCGTAGACAGCAGCCCCTGAGACCTGACCTGACGCTAAACCACGGCCATCCGCACAGGGGAGTTGTCTTTCTTTTTTCCTTTTTTCTTTGCTTCTCCTTTTCTGCTGCCATCCAGATATGTTTCCCTTAGCATAATCTTATCTCTCCTCATGGCTGGTTATAGAGAGGCTGGTTTTCTTTTTTTGTTTTTGTTTCTTTTTCTTCTCTCTTTTCTTGTCTTCTCTTAATTATTTCCTTTCCGTTCCATTCCTTTTCTTTACTTCCTTTCACCTTTTGGCTTGCTTGTTTATTTGATTTGTCTGTGCGTGTGCATGCTTTTGTTCCCTGTATGCTAGTCTGTTTCCTTTTCAGGGCTACCTCAAGAAACAAGCCAAAGTACACGTGGTGGAGAGTCCCAGATATCACTGACCAGGGAAATAAAATAATCAAAGGCACAACAAGAGAAACCGAGGGAAACCATTAAAAGAACACTTTCTGAAATGACAGGCCCTGGACAGTCAATGAGCCTCCTTTAATAGAGCAATACTAACAGGTGCACAGGGCATAACGAGCTTTTAAAACTGACAAGAGACAGAAAGCTAGCCAAAATGACGAAGCGAAAAACTCTCCTCTAAAACAACTCCAGGTGAAGTCACAGCCACAGAACTGCTCAAAACAGGCTTAAACAACAAAACTGAACAAGAATTTAGAACAATTGTCATAAAATTAATGCTGGACATGAAAAAAACATCAAAGAGGCTATTGATACACAGACTAGGGACCTTCAAACTAGCTGTGACGAGTATAAAAGGCTATAAATGAGGTGCATAACAAAATGGAGGCAACCACTGCACGGATCAAAGAGGCAGAGAAGAGAATAAGTGAATTAGAAGACACAGTTATAGCAAAAGAGGAAGCAGAGAAAAAGAGAGAGAAATTGATGCAGGAACACGAAAAGAGAATTCGAGAACTGAGTGATACAATCAAACGGAACAATATCCGTATCATAGAAATTCCCGAAGATGAGGAAAGAGAAAAAGGTCCTGAAGGGGTACTCGATCAAATTATAGCTGAAAACTTCCCGAATATGGGGAAAGAAACGGACATTGAAATCCAAGAGGCCCAAAGAACCCCCGTAAGACGTAACTTGAATCGACCTTTGGCACGATATATCATAGTAAAACTGGCAAAATATAAAAACAAAGAGAGAATTCTGAAAGCAGCTAGCGGTAAAAGGGCCCTAACATACAAAGGGAAACCTATCAGAGTGGTTACAAACCTATCTAATGAAACTTGGAAGGCCAGAAAGGAATGGCAGGAAATCTTCAATATGATGAACAGGAGAAATATGCAGCCAAGAATCCTTTATCCAGC
>JAQQST010000882.1:0-14189 GCA_028646485.1 Cryptoprocta ferox
TGCATGTTGCTGTCCAGTTGTCCCAGCACCACCTGCTAAAGAGGCTATCTTTTTTCCAGTGGATACTCTTTCCTCCTTTGTCAAGGATTAATTGGCCGTACATAGGTGGGTCCAGTTTTGGGTTCTCTATTCTATTCCATTGGTCTATGTGTCTGTTTTTGTGCCAATCCCATACTGTCTTAATGATGACAGCTTTGCAGTAGAGGCTAAAGTCTGGGATTGTGATACCTCCCATTTTGGTTTTCTTCTTCAATATCACTTTGGCTGTTCTGGGTTTTTTGTGGTTCCATACGAATTTTAGGATAGTTTGTTCTAGCTTTGACAAAAATGCTGGTGCAATTTTGATTGGGATTGCATTGAATGTGTAGATTGCTTTCGGTAATAATGACATCTTAACAATATTTATTCTTCTGATCCATGAGCATGGAACGTTTTTCCATTTCTTTGTGTCTTCAATTTCTTTCATAAGTTTTCCATAGCTTTTGTCGTACAGGTCTTTTACATCTTTGGTTAGGTTTATTCCTCGGTATTTTATGGTTTTTCATGCTATGGTGAATGGGATCAGTTTCTTGATTTATCCTTCTGTTGCTTCATTATTGGTGTACAAAAATGCAACTGATTTCTGTACGTTAATTTTGTACCATGCAACTTTGCTGAATTCATGGAATATTTCTAGTAGTCTTCTGTTGGAGTCCGTCGGGTTTTCCATGTAGAGTATCATGTCATTTGTGAAAAGTGAGTGATTGATTTCTTCTTTGCCAATTCTGATGCGTTTTATTTCTTTTTGTTGTCTGATTGTTGATGCTAGGACTTCGAGCACTATGGTAAACGACAGAGGTGAGACTGGATATCCCTGTCATATTGTTGATCTCATGGGGAAAGCTCTCAGTTTTCCCGTATTGAGGATGATATTAGTTGTGGGCTTTTCATAAATGGCTTTTATAATGTTTAAGTATGTTCCTTCTATCCTGACTTTCTTGAGGGTTTTTATTAAGAAAGGATGTTGTATTTTGTCAAATTCTTTTTCTGTATCTATCGACAGGATCATATGGTTTTTATCTTTTCTTTTGTTAACATGATTTATCACATTGATGGATTTGTGAATATTGAACCAGCCCTGTAACCCAGGAATGAATCCCACTTGATCGTGAGGGATAATTCTTTTTATATGCTGTTGAAATCATCTTCTTGAGTACTTTTGCATCTGTATCCATTAAGGATATTGGCCTATAGTTCTCTTTTTTCTTGGGTGTAGGTCTGGTTTGGGAATCAAAGTGATGCTAGCTTCTTAGAATGAGTTCAGAAGTTTTCCTTATATTTCTATTTTTTGGAATAGCTTGAGAAGAATGGGTATTAACTCTGCTTTAAATGTCTGGTAGAATTCCCCTGGGAAGCCATCTGGCCCTGGCCTTTATTCTTTGGGAGATTTTTGATCACTGATTCGATTTCTTCACTGGTTATGGGTCTGTTCATATTTACTATCTCTTCCCGTTTGAATTTTGGTAGTTCATGTAGGTTTAGGAATTTTACAATTTCTTTTAGATCGTCCAGTTTGTTGGCATATAATTTTTCATTATAATCTCTATTGATTGGTTGTATTTCTGACGGATTGGTTGTAATAGATTCATTTTCATTCATGATTTTGTCTATTTGGGTGTTCCCTCTTTTCGTTCTGAGGAGCCTGGCTAAAGGTTTATCAATTTTGTTATTTTATCAAAAAACCAACTCTTGGTTTCATTGATCTCTTCAACTGTTTTTTTTTATTCTATATTGTTTTTTTCAACCCTGATCTTTATTATTTCTCTTCTTCTGCTGGGTTTGGGGTGCTCTTGCTGCTCCCCTTCTAGTTCCTTTAAGTGCTCTGATAGATTTTGAATTTGTGCTTTTTCTAGTTTGTTGAAATAGGGCTGGATTGTAATGTACTTTCCTTTTAGGACTGCCTTTGCTGCAGAGAATTTGGATTGTTGTATTTTCGTTTTCATTTGTTTCCATATATATTTTTAATTTCTTTTCTAATTGCCTGATTGGCCCAATCATTCTTTAATAGGTTGTTTTTTAATCTCCACATTTTTGGAGATTTTCCAGATTTTTTCCTGTAATTGATTTCAAGTTTCTTAGCATTGTAATCTGATAGTGTGCATGGTATAATCTCAATTTGTTTATATTTATGGAGGGCTGCTTTATAACCCAGTATGTGATCTATCTTGGAGAAGGTGCCATGCGCACTCGAGAAGAAGGTGAATTTCCTAGCTTCATGATGCAGAGTTCTAAATATATGTATCAATTCCATCTGTTCCAATGTGTCGTTCAGGTCCATTCTTTCTTTAGTGATTTTCTGTCTGGTTGATCTATCCATTGCTGTAAGTGGAGTATTAAGGTCCCCTGCAATTAGCACATTCTTATCAATAAGTTTGTTTCTGTTTGTAAATAATTGTTTCATATATTTGGTTGCTCCTGAATTTGGTGCATAGATGTTTATAATTGTTAGCTCTTCCTGATGGAGAGACCCTGTAATTTTTATATAATGTCCTTCTTCATCTTTTGTTCCTGCCTTTACTTTAAAGTCCAGTTTGTTCGATACAACTATGGCTACTCTGGCTTTCTTTTGACTACCAGTAGCATCATACATATGTCTCCATCCCCTTACTTTCAATCTGAAGGTGTCCTCAGGTCTAAAATCAGTCTCTTCTCGACAGGAAATAGATGGATTTTGTTTTCCTATCCATTTGCTACCCTGTGTCCTTTGATTGGAGCATTCAGTCCATTTACATTCAGTATTATTATTGAAAAATATGGGTTTGGATTCATTGTATTCTCTGTAGAGTTGATGTTTGTAGTGGTGTCTCTGGTACCTTGTATTCCTTGCAACATTTCCCTCATAGAGTCCCTCTTAGGATTTCTTGTAGGGCTGGTTTGGTGGTGATGAATTCTCTCAATTTTTGTTTATTTTGGGAACACCTTTATCTCTCCTTCTATTTTGAATGACAGGCTCGCTGGATAAAGGGTTCTTGGCTGCATATTTCTCCTGTTCATCACATTGAAGATTTCCTGCCATTCCTTTCTGGCCTGCCAATTTTCAGTAGACAGGTCTGTAACCACTCTGATAGGTTTCACTTTTATGTTAGGGCCCTTTTATCCCTAGTTGCTTTCAGAAGTCTCTCTTTATCTTTATATTTTGCCTGTTTCACTATGATATGTCATGCCGAAGGTCGATTCATGTTACATCTTATGGGGGTTCTCTGCGCCTCTTGGATTTCAATGTCTATTTCTTTCCCCATATTTGGGAAGTTCTCGGCTATAATTTGATCAAGCACCCCTTCAGGACATATTTCTCTTTCTTCTTCTTCAGGAAATCCCATGATACGGATATTGTTTTGTTTGTTTGTGTCACTGAGGTCTCGAATTCTCCTTTCGTGCTCCTGTATCAATTTCTCTCCCTTTTCCTCGGCTTCCTCTTTTGCTATAACTGTGTCTCTAAATCACTTATTCTCCTCTCTGCCTCTTCAATCAATGCAGTGGCTGCCTCCATTTTATTATGCATCTCATTTATAGACTTTTTTTTATCTTATAGCAGCTATTTTGAAGGTCCCTAGTCTTTGTATCAATAGTTTCTCTGGTGCTATTTTCAAGACAAGTGATTAATTTTATGACAATTGTTATAAATTCTTGCTCAGTTATGTTGATTAAATCTGTTTTGAGGAGTTCTGTGACTGTGACTTATTCCTGGTATTTCTTTAGAGGAGCATTCCTTTGTTTTGTCATTTTGGCTAGCTTTCTGTCTCTTCTGAGTTTTAAAAGCTTGTATGCACTATGCACCTGTTACTATTGCTCTATTAAAGGAGGGTCATTAACTGTCCAGGTCGTGTCATTTCAGGAAGTGTTCTTTTAATGGTGTCTCTCGATTTCTCTTGTTGTGCCCTTGATTATTTTATTTCCCTACTCAGCAATATTTAGGACTCTCCACCATGTGTACTTTGGCTTGTTTCTTGAGGTAGTCCTGAAAAGGAAAACAGGCAAACACACAGGAACAAAAGCATGCAAGCACACAGATAAATCAAACAAACAAGCAAACCAAAATGGGAAAGGAAGAAAAGAACAGGAATGGAAAGTAAAGAAAAGAAAAGACAAGAAAAGAATAGAAAATGAAAGAAGAAAAATGGGGGGGAGAGGGACAACAAAAGACAATGGACAGTCTAAAAGCGTATAACCAGCTGAGGGGAGAGATAAGAATGAGATAAGCGAAAATATATCTGGATGGCAAGAGAAAAAAAAGAAGAAGAAAAGAAAAAGAAAAAAAAATGTAGCTCTCCTGTGTGGATGGGCGTGCGTGTGGTTTGGTGTAGGTAAGTCTCGGGGGCTGCTCTCTGAGGCCCCACCTTGGTGGTTGCCAGGTGAAGAATGGTGGCGCTCCGAGCTCTGTTTGAACCAAGCACAGCAAGCCTCTGTTTTGAGTCCGATCTCCCTGTGCCGTGGGCGAGCCAAGTTCTATTTTCCAAGACCTGCCTTGCTTCAAAATCCTAGTCCATGCACTTTAATGCTACCGCCCAAGATGAAATGTACTCGCGCTGGCAGCAGGCTTCCTAGCCGGGATCACTCAGCGGGAGGGGCTGTCTCTCCTGGCTCGGCCTGGGATTGGCGCCACAGCTGCTGGAGATGAGATGCACTCCCGCTGGCGTCCTGCCTCCCAGCCAGGATCGCGCAGTGGGAGGGGGATTTTTTTCCCGGTGCCACCTGGGAATCCGCACTGTTGCTGCCGAGTCCAAGGAAGAATTCGCCCGCTATATGGGACGGATTTCTTTCCCTGAGCCCAGCAGTTATATATGGTGTGACAATATCTCTCTCTGTCCCAGGCCAAGTTCTTTATCTCTTCTCTAGAGACAGTACTATGAGCGTTTTCAGTCTCTCTTTCTCTTTCTCTTATCTCTTTGGGGCTCCGTGCACTCTCACTGTGTTGGGCTGGGGCTCCCACCCCTCTGCACCTCCGGGGCCGGCCCGGTTTTCAATTTCCCCAGTTCTCCCTCACTCACTCAGGCATCTTTGAGGTTGTCTTCTTTCTGGAGTCTGTGTGTTTTCCTCCCACTCTTGCAGAGCAGAGTACTGTCGCTTCAGTCCTTCTCAGTTTGATAGATGCAGGCAGGCAAAGATTACAGAGCTCCCCACTTCTCCACCATCTTGCCTCTTCAAAGTGACAAGTTTTTAGCTCATATAACATCTGGTTAAATCCAGATTTTGGGTCCTTGCTGAGAAGATTTTGATTTAGCAGGCAGAAGTGGGTACCTGAGGTCTTGGTTTCTAAGCCAGAATCTGGTTTCAAATCATGTGCTTCTGATCATCTGGCAGATTTGGACATTCTTAGTTGGGAAGCAACTTTCTGTTTCCAGAACCCAGGGAGAGGTCCAGCTCTCGCAGGTCAAAGGAACCCAGAAGTCAGTAACCTTGACCTATTTTTTTTAATTATTTTATTTTATTACTAGAAAGTTCATGAAGGCCATTGTGTGTTTTCTAAAGCTTAAGAACTTCTTATCCTGGGTTTGCTTTATCTGTTATTATTAAGATGATTGTGTCAATTCTCAAAAATTTAAGAAACATGCACTGTCAACGGCACCAGTAGCCAGTAGCCCCTAACAATGAAATATAGTCTTACAAAAGTTAACTAAGGTATAAACATGCAAAAGGAGAAGTCTCCCTGTGACAATAAAACGCTGTTATTTTCTTTTCAGCAGTTCATGTTACTGCTGTTCATGCTAATTAGTTAAAGAAGCTGTTGCTATAATGTGCAAATAGGGAATCTGAAAAATTGAGAGGGCTCTTAGGTCTTCAAGTGACGTTAAGTCAATCTGGGGGCGGGTAATCAAATGTAATGAAATTACTTGTCAGTTCTAAGCTTGCAAAAACTATGAAGTGTGACAAGGGAGTAAAAGGATTATAATTAGATTTCTAAGAGGATAATAACTAAATGGCAGAATACTGTAAATAGAAAATATTACTTTGTTAGTTAATGTTATTGCTGTTCAGTCTTGGTTTTTATCAGTGCATTTGTAGTTGGGCTAATTTAATTTGCTTTTATCAGCAAAAATGCACTACACAAATGGTACTTGAATTTCATTTTCAAAAATCATTGATCTGAAGGTGCACTTAATGATACCTAGTATATTTATTTTATGTGAAACAGAGATTGGTTGATAAGATGGTTAATGTGCTGTCTTATAGGCCCTCAACTGAGTTATGGGAATCTGGGTGGGAGAATATTAGTGTGTATGCCCTACCGAATCCTTCACCTCCAGTAATAGTGGACAGAGCCATCAGAGTGAGTATGTATTCACTGTTTGATCACCTTAAAATATTCAGAAGAAGCTGCTGTAATAGACTGCTAAAATAAGGGATACAGAAATCCTTATATCAGAAGGAAGTTTATGCATGATACCTTGTCTGTCAAACAACATTCAGTGCATAAAAAACAGGTAATAACTAAGCTAAAGAGATTTGAATACATACAAGAAACTTTCTATAAAGAAACTTTGTACTAAAGTTCATATGAAAAATTATCATAAAACTGTATATGACTTTATTACTTTTAAAGATGGGCAACTAACATTCTTCCAAGTTCTCTTTAAACTCTCTTGAAGAGATATCCCTTTGGAACGAATTTAATTTCAAAAGTGAGAACACTAGGTGATTGATACATTTCTATCCAGCAGAGCTATTGACAATAGAAAGAGAAAAGACTTCAGTGATGTTGGAATTCTTTGCTATGATAAAGATGAGTTTTGGAAATGGCATTGGATTGGCATGCATGAATTGACCCTCATAAACAATGCTAGGAAATAATCTTCCAAGGTAAAAAAATGGGTACTTGAGAGAAATGAAAAGTTGAAGTCAGTATCAAAATAAGTCACAAAAGATAAAAACTATAACACCCAAGAGCAAAACTATTAGGAAGAATAAAAAAAATAATGGCTAAGTTTGCATTTTATGTTTTCCAGGCATTATACATTTTCTGAAGTTCATATATACATATAAAAGTAATTTTTGAATTAAGTAATATTATCAGAATTTTCAGGTAATTGTTTGAATTGACTGATTTTGTGAACTGCACTTAAGATAGGCCTAATAATATTTTCAGACATTCTTTCCCCTGGCAAATATTTTTTTTGCTCAAAAATAAACTTATTTTGGATATTAAATTGTGATTCTACCGTCATATTAACACAAAACATTTACTCTAGTTTTCCATAATATGATGATGGGAACTTTTTCATTTACAGTGCTAAAATGCTATGCTAAGAGAAATAAGAATGTGTACTTTTCCATTTTTATTAAATTTATCAAGAATATTATATAAAATAACCTAAATAAATGGTTGACATTCAATAAGTGATTACTAAGACACTTTCCTTTTCTATATATTGATAATATTAGCCACAAATATTAGACAATTTGATCTGTATTTAGAAAAATATAGTAAAAGTTAATTACCTTGCTTTAAAATAAGTTCTATAACTCTTTGAAAGGTATACTAATTTACTCATGTTCAGCTAGCAAAAAAAGTAGAATTTTTAAAAGTATGCTCAATGAAAATAAATATTAAATGTGCTCTCGCCTAAATTTTTTTCCAAAAAAACGGGCTCTCTCCTAATCACAAATTAATATGCAAAATCCATTATTTGCAGACTTTTTTAAAGTAAAAAAAATGAGCCAAATGGAAGGCTTTTGATTTATATCATCCTGTTGACCTCCCATGAGTAAGATAATCTGATTTTTGTTGCATAGAAATGAAATAACTTTAGGATGGTTCAAAAGTTTGCATTAATTTCAGAGTTGGGAATGATGTTACTGTTGCAAATTAAAGGCATCGTATACATTAAAGAAACAGCAATTAATTGAAAATATAGGATTAAAGGATAATAAAGATACAACCCACTGACGGTATGTGTAGTTTACCCTCTCAAGTTCCAAAACTGACCTTAGATCCCACTCAAAAGAGGGGCACAATCAAGCTCAATGTTCCATAAAGACTGGGTCTATACTGATTATGAAGGGATCAAATGCTTCAGGCTTATTCAACTCTACCTTGGTCCTGATATGTGGAAGCAACCTCAACTAGTGGTAGCCCACAACTAGTGGGGCTTTCTTCATAAATTTAACTGTGGTAAATTGATTGGACATACACTGAGTCCCATCCAAATTGGCTTTGGTCACATAGACACAGCCTTTAAGTTAAAGGAAGAAAGCAGACAAGCAAAAGAGGGATAAGAAACAGCAAAGTTTCACTGAATGAACTAAACATGCATACTTTCACCATTAGCAAATTAATGTGTTAGGTCTTACCAACTGCAGCAGAATCAGGCATTACCAGAGGATCCATGAGCTCTGCTGACATTCTTTGTTTTGTAAAAATGATGGGCAACTCTACATAAATAAAGGTTTCTAAATTTTCTGAAACTGCCAGATAAATAATGACACTCAAACGAATCCAAATGGCTTTGTTAGTGACTTCCAGTTTGTTGCCTTCTTATAGATCTAGTTGTTACACAGTGAAAAGGCACTGATTAGTCAAACCTCTAGCAAGCAACATATCCATGGTTGTCTTCCTTTCTGAGGTGAGGAAATAATTTTCTCATGAAGATGCCTTTTCCTTTTTATTAGAGTGAGTCATTTCTTCATATTAAACATAAAAAAAAAGATAATCTATTTGCAAAGGGCTAGAAAACTGCATTAGAATCACACTGGAAAAACTCCAGTGGTTAAATTCAGTTTTTATTTTTAGATAGTTTTGCACTGCAGTGAGATTTTATATTGAATTGTTTATTTTCTTACTACTAAGTATTTTTAAATATTTTAAAGTATCTAAGCATTTATAGGAATCCTGAAAATTATGAGTTACAAGTTGTAGTCTTATTTCCATATTTAGGTGGTTTCTAAAGTTATCTAAATTTAGCATCAGAATTTAAAGGTTGATAAAAATGTTGTCTAGAACACTTTAAAAAATTGATAGTTTATTATTTTTCTACTTGTGGTTTTTACAAACAGTAGTGAGATTTTTTAAAGTATATTATTGCATACTTCAGAAAAGTAAATTATATTCACATTTATGCATTTTTAGAATATGCTTAACACATCAGTATACACCCTTTTAACAGCTAAATATACAAGAAATTTACATTGTTATACAATGTAAAATTATACATATATAGGGACCATATATATATAATATCAAAGAAAAACACGTGAAGATGTCTGCCTCTGCTATAAAGTAAGAATTAAACTTATTTCTTTTAGTTATGTAAAGAATATCAATATAGGAGCTCATGGCCACTTCATATCAGACAGTTATAGAGAGAAGTTATAGAGAGAAATTTGTACCTTTCATAGGAGTACTATCATGAGAAGTCCCATTTTTTTCTATTTCAATATCTGGAATTCCAGTATCTGAAAGAAGTGACATTCAAGATTAAGGTACAATTCTGTTATTTCTGATTCCATTTAAAGTTAAACCAGTACTTTGGTCCTATAGATAACACAACACCTTTGATCGCATTTTTGTTTTTGTTTTTGTATGTCTAATTTTTTGTAGTGGTAAGAGAGAGGATTATAAACTGTAGCTGAATTCTACAATTTGGCATATATTTTTCAGACATATATTAAATACTTTATTTCATTCTTTAGAGATAATTCTCATGAAAATAATCTGTCCATAAAAATTCCCTCAGACTACCAGGTAACATGCCATGACTGTGGAATAAGATTGCATAAGTGGAAGTGCCCCATCCTTATGGTATATTTTTCATTTGCAAAATGCTGTAGATTATAAGATTGTCTCAATGCTAAGTGTGCTGAACACCAAAATACAAATTGTGGTTTGTGGTCTTTATGCAGTACTGGCTAAAAAGGCAAAGGGACACATGAATTGTTTTTGAAAAACATTGAGAAAGAGAAATAAGAGGTTAGGATTTTATTTTCAATTTTAAATATGAAATATGATTATCTAAATGTTATCCATATCAATGAAGCATAGCTTTATATGAGCTTTTCTTTATATATATACATTTGCTTGGACACCCTTGGGTAATGTGATAACAGATGCCAGTGTATCACCCAATGCCATCAAAACTAATATGAGAAAAAAATGATTTGAATACAAGGTACCCATCATGCTGTAGAAACAGCTGCTTTTCCTTTATACTAGAAAAGCTAAACCTAAATGGAGTTCACTTGTGGGTGGATTTTAAATATGTAAAAAAGTGTCAAACCATTTCAGAATGACACGTTCAGGGCCTCAAATAATAATAATGAGTACACAGAACTTATGTCCCATTGCTACTCAAGAAATGTTCCCTTTAAAACCTTTGATAAGCAAGGATGCTGGCTCCCACTAAGATATCCCATTGTGTGAGATATTAATTATTATTTACTCTTTCTTTTCTGTGTCACAATGAGGTATGGTTAGCATGAGCTAAAAAAACATAGCACTGTATTTTTGTTGATTGTGAGCACAGTGATCCAAGACAGTCACAGGTAAAAGGGAATTGAACTTTTGGAAAGAAAGAAATATGACTGACATTTGCACAAAATTATTTACTCATTCTTAGTATAGAACCCTGAAGCACCCTTTTAGTTTTATGTGTGTCTTATACATGTGAATAGGGCATAGATACATGTGTGCATAAAATTCTTAAGGTTATACTTGTTACGCACACCTAACAGCTAATATACATCTGTGTATTTAACATGTCAGTAAAACATACAATCTGTCAATGTGCTATGAAAGAAGCTGAGTATTCTATGAGATGAAATGATGTTGTGGGGTTTCATAATTGAAAATGTGACAAAAAATTTGGAATTAAGAGATTTCATGACAGAAGCATCTCTTCTCACAGAATCTCCAGGAATGTACTTAGAGCATTCTTTTTCAACCAGGTCCTCCTTAAACCTTCAACACTGATGCAATATACATGAAAGAAATCAGGATTCTATAATTCATTAAAATAGAGTACACCAAATGTCAGCATATTTTAATATGAATGTACCTAAAACACTTACCTTTTAGGTACAATGAGGTTATCAATATTACTGCTTCTATTGCAAAAGTCAGCAGGATTTCCTGTTATTCCTAGGCTATTTGTATCTCCCAGAATAGGGATTATTTAGACACATTTAATTAATAACCCAAAGCACTTGGATTTTTTAATGATTCTTGGACAAAGCCCCTTCCATCTTTCTTTCCTTTCCTTCCTTCCTTCCTTCCTTCCATCTTTCCTCTCTCCCTCCCTCCCTCCCTCTCTCCTTCCTTCCTTCCTTCCTTCCTTCCTTCCTTCCTTCCTTCCTTTCTTCTTTTCTTTCTTTATATCTTCCTTCTTTCCTTCCTTTTTCCTCTCTCTCTCTTTTAAATTGGGTTTTTCTTCGTGTACCTTGAGTGTGAAAGTCCAAATCAGACATTACCTTTCAACATCCTCAAGCCACTGTCACTAGTAGTGGCTTGCTTAAGTGCTTGCTCCACTTGTTCCCGGCGCTTGGATTCAAATTCCAAGGCTTCCTGAAGTTTTCTCTTGGCTTTTTTCTCCTTCTTCAGACGCTTTTGCATGGTAACTAAAACATGAAAAGATAAATAGTTTGCAAAACATCGGTGAATAAAATAAGGTTGCCAGTTTTGATGGATTATAAACCACAGATACAGACACAGAGAGATATATAAATGAATATGATTAGCTTCTTTTGGCTCCAATTCTCATTAGACTCAACCAGAGTGTTCAATCATGCAATTTACTTCTTTTTGCTTTCACTTTTTCAGTGTGTATGCTTTATAATATATATACATTTGTATGGCAGTGGTATTAATGGTAGAAAATAGTTTTCTACTTTAACTACATGCATTTAATTATAGTATTAAATATTTGATTTTTTTTAGATAGAATTATTGGGATCTTGCAATTATTGGTTCACAGCAGGGTTCTAAGCATACCAACCTTCACAGTCTTTCTGAATCAGTTTTTAAAAATTAAGATATTGACATTGTGGTGATAGAAAAACACTCAAGAAACATTACACAAAATTAAAATATTATGACATCTAAGAAATGTTAAAAGTGCTCACATATAATTAAAATATTTTATTAAACTAATTATGATACTTATTTAAGTTTCAATTGTATTTATTTCACAGTTAATTGGTTTTTCACATAAATGACCTTCAGAAACTTGAAGAGAATCAGTTACCCAGGTAAATTTTGTTTATGTGAGACAAAATTTCAGAAGTCTGAAGTAAAAACAAAATTGGAAAACTTGAAACAATGACACTGAGGATGTATGGTTTCTGTTTTTTTTATGAAAGATTATTAAATGATGTTGAAAATAAAAATATTTTACTATTGTAATTATACTTACCATCATTCATATAAAGCATTTAACCAATTATTTAAACCAAAAATCTAGATTTATTCAAATTATCATATAACTTAATGTCCTTGAAACATAAACTTTTGCTTCCAGTAAAATTATTGGTTCAAAAGTATTCTATATGTTGATTCCATTGAAATGTATAATTACACATAGTATAAACAATGTTTTAAAGGCATTGTATTTAAAAAATACCTTTTTAATGTTTATTTACTTTTGAGGGAGACAGAGATAGAGCATGAACAGTGGAGGGGCAGAGAGAAAGGGAGACACAGAATCGAAGCGGGCTCCAGCCTCCAGGCTGTCAACACAGAGCCCAATGCGGGGCTCAAACTCACAGACTGTGAGATCCAGACCTGAGCCAAGGTTGTATGATCAACCTGCTGAGCCACCCAGGTGCCCCATGGCTGCTACATTCTTAAAGGGTCTCATGACTGCTTGTGAATCTCATGGACAGTTCATATTGAACTGAATTATAAGCACCAGAGAAATCTTACAAAAGCAGTTTTATGAGTAGAAATTGGACAAAGACATTTATGATGTAATACTCTTTGCATGTCCCCTCCCCTTTGAGCACTAAGCATATAATCACCAGCTTCATACAGCAAAAAGTGAAATTTTTCTGCCCATGGTCCTGTCCCCATGCAACTTAAATAAACTTACTTAGTTGCACCGTAAAACATCTCAAGAAATCTTTATTGACTGCCACTCTCAACAACCCCATAGCAACAGCATATTATAGTTTAAATTATATAAATAAATGATAATGACCATCATTTATTCAGAATCTACTACATACTTACTACATACTGAACTTTTTTCTGGGACTATATCTTATTACTTTATTTAATTAGAGAAAAGATAGTAATCTAAATCTAAAAAGTAATAGATAGTAGATACTATCTATTAGTAGAGAGTAGATATTATCTATTAGTAGATAGTAAGCTAAAAAAAGATTGTAGATAGTATCTACTAGTAAATAATAGTAGATAGTAATATAAAAAAGATATTATCTATTGTAATAGATGAGGATACTGAGATTAATAGAGATGAAGTAGATAATTTTTCTAAATTGATGAGGATAACAGAGTAGTTTCCATATAATTATGTTAGTTACTAGATGTAAAATATTAAAAACAGTGCCTAGCACATGCAGACAGTTGATAAGTATTAGCCAGTAATAGTAGTAGTAGTAGTAATAGCAGCAGTAGTGACAGTAATGATAGTAGCAGTGGTATTATTATTATATCATAATATGCTACATTTATTAAATACAAATACTTCAGAATATTCTTGATAATAGAATATTACATGTACCATGTCTAGAACTTTTTAAAAGACAATAGATATGACAGTAATTATAAAGATAAACTTGAAAAGTCTATGAGAAGTTAGTAAACAGAAATTGCCATGAGCACATCCTTAAAAGTTAGAAGCCAATTTTACTCTATGTAGTAGGTATACATAAGTGAATTTGAGAATGTTATTATATTTAACATATGATTGTTAGGTTCTTTAGTATAAAAAATTATCCTACTAAAGACGTGGTTATTATGATGGCTAACAATAATAATCTGTTTTTACCATATGTTTTCACTCATAGGTCTAACAGGAGAAAACTAACAGGGGACCATGGGAAGGGGAAGGGGAGGAAAAAGTTAGAGAGAGGGAGGGAGGCAAATCATGAGAGACTCTTGAATACTGAAAACAAACTGAGGGCTGAAGAGGGAGGGGGAAAGGGGAAGGGGGGTGATGGTCATGGAGGAGGGCACTTGTGGGGAAGAGCACTGGGTGTTA
>JAQQST010000883.1:0-14187 GCA_028646485.1 Cryptoprocta ferox
GACAGGTGTGGGGACGGGACAGGTGTGGGGGACGGGAGGGTGGGACGACAGGAGTTCACATAGCCTGCATGGGCTCTGGTCGTTCCAGGTAGGGCTAGGTTCCAGGAAAACGTCCTTGAGTCCCAGCAGAGTGCAGGGGCGCTTTAGGGTAGGGGTGGGGCAGGGAACGAGTGAGGCCAGGTTGAAGCTCCAGCACACGGGTGAGGACCTCCGTGGGCTTGGGGAGGGAGATAGATGGGGAGGAGCCGGGGGCGAGGGGTGACTGGGAGGGGCTGGCCAGGGGCGAGTGGTGACCAGAGGCCGCCGGGCCGCAGTCTGGCAGAGCTCAGGGCAGGGAGCGGACAGCAGGCCACGGGAGGGTCCGGCTGGCCTCCGCCGGGTGGGCCTGGGGCCTGTGTCTCGGAGAACCACCAAGCCAGGGGGGAGGGGTGACGGGGCTGGAGGTGATGGGGCCATCTTGGGCCAGCTCTGAGGAGCTGGTGACTTGGGCCTGGGGCTCTGTTCATGGGTGAGGAGACCCAGCCTCGCCTGCCTCAGTTTCCCCCTCTGTGACGCAGGGCCACAATGGCACCTACTTTTCAGGGTGGGGGGGGCTCCATGGGGGAACGCCTGCAGAGTCCGAGGCCTGAAGCCCGGCACCCCCCTGGGGAAGGGGACTTCCCACCACTTCCCACCACCCTTATCAACAGCCTCGGCCACGGCTGGAGAGAGCGCAGGGATGGAGGGAGGAACGGGAGGGGGGAGGGGGGCCGCCCAAGTTCCTGCCACCACCACACAGAGGACAGCAGCGTAACCAGGAAGGACCCCTGCAGGGCCTGTCACATCACGGAGGCGAGGGGAGGGCTGAGGGAGGCACAGGCCGGGTCGCCAGGGTCACTGGCGGGGCTGCCCTGACAGCTCAGGGGGGCTCTCTTTCCTGACGGCCACCTGGCTCACAAGGGGCCCCCCAGATTCCCCCCGGGGGACGTTCCTGGCCTCGGTTTCTCTGTTCTGTTGACTCCCGTTGGACAAGCGGGCCACTCCTGTTACCTGTCCCCACGTCCCTCCTGCTGCCCTTCACCGTGTCTGGGATTGAATGCTTATTAGTTCACGTGCTGTTTTTAACTGTCTCTCGATCGTGTTGAAGCCATTTAGGACGGTAAGTCTCCTCCCAGTGCACCTCTGGCCGCCTTCTAGAAGCTTCACTGTGTTCTGTGCTTGTCTCTTCCAGACGGGCTGTCTCGCGGTGTTGCCCGCTCGCGGACTCCCAGAGTCGGTCACGGTGCTTCTGGCTCCGTTCCTGCCGCCCCACGCGCATCAGAGAGAACCGTCCGCGGGGGGCTGCCGTGTGCGCGTCTGGCCCGCCGTGAGCGGCTCACTGCGGCACACCTGTCCTCTCCCAGCATTCCCAGCGCCCTCTCCGGACCTCAGGAGCCACCGAGCACTGCTCCCTGCTCCTCTTCCAGTCTTCCCGGCGGGATCCAGGCGGCAGGGGTATCAGTCACGGGACCAAAGAGCCAGTGGCCTTCCATCACCATCGTGGGTGGCCCGGGGCTCTGGTCCCTGTGGTCTGCACACCGGGACCCAGGCTGCCGGACAGGCCACCACCTGCAGCCACGCTGGCCACCACACCAGAACGGTGCACCATGCGTGGACTCTGGGGGCGTCTCCCAAAGTGGCAGGTATCACTCCCTCCCGAGGCCACATCAAGTCCACGGCTGTGCCCAACTCCATGGGCAGGGGGTGCAGGCCCACCACTGTGCCCCGGATCTCGGGCCGGGCCCTGCTCTGCAGCAGGTGTGTCCCTGCACACTGGCATCCCCAACGCCACCCAGCACCAGTGCCCCTGGCAGAGCCGATATGGCCAATGTGTGCGCCCAGGCTTCCGAGAGTCGGTCGCCAGGTCCCTGGGCCTCCCCTGGAGAAGGCCATGGGCACACCCTCCCCCGTGGGCCCCTCACTGTCCCCGCCCCGGGCTGCCCACCCCCACGACCCTCCCTCCCCGACCCTCCTCTCCTGAGCACACCTTACTTTTGAGCACATTTTAGAGTCAAGGCCGAGGGAAGCATGAAGGACGCCAGGCAGGCTCTGAGCACGTGACAGATTCAGGTCTGTCCTGCGGGGGAGGGACCTGGGTGTCTGCCGGCGCGCTGGTGGGGAAACGCCCCTTATGACGCGGGTTTGCTCACAGAAGACAAGGAGCCGCCAGCAGTCTTCAAGGGCCAGCCAGGTAGGAGGGACAGGCCTGTCCGCTTAGGGACTGGGAGGGACACACCCACGTCAGGACCCCAGACAGGGATGGTGGCCGCAGCACAATGATCTGCTCCTTCTGGAATGTTGGGACCAGGACAACCGAGGGGCTGGCCAGGCTGGCACAGAACCTCTGGGCGCTGTCCCCAGGAGGAGGCGAGGCTGGGCCACCACCCAGGCTGCAGGAGCCTGTGGGGACTGCAGGGAGCGGGCGCGGGGCTGGGGGGGGGGGTAGGGTCCGGCCTCAGGGGACCACAGGCTCAGGGCAGGGCAAAGGCAGGGGGGTGGGCAGGACACATGTGTCTCCTCCCTGCCACCCTTGTCGGGTCCAGAGAGCTGAGGCTCGGAGACCCTGGACACCTTCCCAGTGATGGCGGGAAAACCTCGGGTTTAGAGGTGGTGCCGGACCTCAGTAAAACCCCAGCAACCAAAACACAGCCCGAGCCGAGCACGTGACCCCAGGAATGCAAAGCCGGCAGCATGAGGAAAATTAATCACCCCGTTGCCCCCCAGCAGGAAAAACAATAACAAAATAACAAAACACATGACTTTCTCAACAGGCGCCAAGAAGAATCCAGGGAAATTCATCTCTTTTCGCTACAGCTCTCACGCCCAGGAAGTTACGCACATCGCATACAGACGAGGTTTGAGTTCGCACCTAAAAGCATATAATCTGCGCACACACATACGTGTGCGCACACACGTGCACACATGAAAACGCACAGAGCCGCCAGTCCTCACACATGTGCATGCACATACACACGTGTGCACACATGTGTGCTCAGTCCCCACACATGCCCCACTGCAGCTACGTCCTTCCAAAGGACGGCCAGGCCCCCAAGTGAGGACCTCCCTGGGTCTCACAGGCCAATGCCCTGCCCGGCTCCCCCCACAGGACGTGACCCTGGTGGGTAGCAGCACCATCTCCTGGGTCGAAAGAGGAGTCCCAGTCCTGCCTGGTGTCCAAATCTGAGCTCACCTCCCCCTTCCCCCCAGGGGAAGACTGACCGAGGAGTTTGGGGCACATGGCCCTGGACCAGGACCAGCCAATGGTCAGTGCCGTTAGGTCAGCGCCATAACTGCCCCTCACCCCCCAGCCAACATCATGCACCGGTCAGGACCCTTGTCCAAGCAGGGCCAGGGCCACAGGGTCCTCTGACAGCTTTTGACCCGGCGCAGGGAGACAGCGGTGCCTGACACCTGAAGCAGGAGCCTTGTAGCTGAGCAGTCCTCGAAGCAGCCCCCCCCTGCTGGGGTCCTCCCCAGGCAGCCCTGCTTGCTTCCGGAAAAGGGGGATCCCACCTGCTCCCAGGGTTGGGCCTGTCCACTCTGTAGGGCCCTAGCCCAGGCCTGTGCCCCAAGAGAGGGCCCCCAACCCAGGCCGGTGCTGCCGGGAAGGACAGCCACCTCCAGGCTCCACGCAGCTCCGAGGAGGGACAGGGGTGTGGAGAGAGGGGCTGGAGAGCACTGCACAGCTGGCCATCCCCCCCCGGGGCACTTACGGTGATCCAAGGACACGGTCCGACCGCTCCCCCCATCCACAGAAGTCCTCCACTGTCCCAGGCCCATCCCACCACCGCAGCCGGGCCTTCCGGCAGGTGAGGCAAGTGTCCCCGATGCGCAGGAGCCCCGCCCAGGGCCCAGCCCCAGTCAGGACCCTTGGGAGGAGGGTTTGGCCTCCAGCTGGTGCTGCCCTGCGGCGGCCACTCACGTAGGAGGAAGACACCCCCCCCGTCAGCCTGGAGCAGAGGGGCCCCAAGCCCGTGGGCCCAGCACCTACCTCCTGACAGGTCGCAGCGGGCTGGCCCCGCGTACACACCCGGCACGTGCGCACACTCGCGCGCCGGTGATGCGTGACGGGACCGCACACCTTTGTGGACAAGCCCGCCCGACACTCAGGGCCTGGTCTGCGAGTGACCTTCCCCGAGGCCCCCGGCCCTGGCTCCGCACACCCAGGTCTCCGGCCGTTTCTCCACGACCTCCACCCGCCAGGGAAGTCGCGCTTTTCTGCCACGACATGTCTCCCCATCGGACGAGACGCACGCGGAGGCAGCGGGTGACCGCAGGGCCACCGAAGCCCTGTTCAAATGCCCAGCGCAGGGCCCCGGGACGCACTCGGACGCAGCTCTGCTCCCCCTTCCTCAAGAGTGTCCCCCCCGCACCGTCTCCGCCCTCCCAGTAGCTCGGCGGCCCCGCCACGCCTCGCCATCCCAGGGCCCCATCTGAAAGGCCAGATGGATTTGCGTGGGGCGGAGCCGGAGCACGGCTGCCGCCACCTCCTTCTCAGCCCGCACCGTCTTGTGGCACCTTCTTGTCCGGCCTTTGGACATCGGGCCTGGGCCCAGGCTCCGAGGAGTCAGGCCTCTGGAACCTTCCTGACTGCTCTGCGGCCGCCCGCGGACCCTTCCCTTGCACTCCCACGCGCCCAGCAGTCACCAGGAGGAGTGCTCCCCGTGGGCAGCTCAGACACCCTGGCAGCGGGATCCGTGCCATGAGGGCCTGGCGAGAGGACTCTGTCCACGTGATGCCCAGAGAAGCACCAACACCCACCCGACTCGCCTGGGGGACGTGGACAGTGGTGTGGACGGCTCTGCTGGGGACGCCCGGGCCTAGCCCCGCTCTGCTGCAGCGGAGACCACCGTCCACCCTCAGCCCCCCCCTTTTCCTGCCTGGAATGTGGATGTGATGGCTGGGGCGCTAGCAGCTGTTTTAGCATGAGAACGAGTGAGGGACTGGGATGCTGACAGTGCCCTGGACACCTGAACCACCTGCTTCTGGGATCTCATTCAGGGAGGGACAACCCACCCTATTTACACATAATCAGCCGCCAAGATCTGGGTTTTCAGTCACAAGCAGTGTAGTAGGAACTAGCACGTGACCAACACGGCCCTCTGCTCCCAGGGCCCCTGCTGGACAGCAGCCCTGGCCCGCTCTGCAGTAATGCTGGGTCAGCCCCAAACCAGCCTCCTGTGTGCCCCCCAGCCCCCCGGGCCTCACACGAGAACTGAGTTTCCATCTCCAGTCTGTGTTTGGGACGCGAGCTCAGCCGGCAGGAGCTGACCCTCCTCACTCACACTTGCCACCGTCCCCTCCCCAAGTGTTCCCCCCTGCTCTGAAGGCATCCCCTCCCCTGGAGACCTCCAGTGGCCCCAGACGCCCCCACCAGACTGAGCTGCCTGTGTGGCACAGGACTGCCCAGATTCGGGCAGAAAGGCTGGCCGGGTGAATACGAGCTGGGGGTGAATCTCGCTAGGCGGCAGGCCAGAGGACATGGGGCTCATCAGCCTGTTGGGTGTGGGACTTGGGTCGGCAGGCCCGGGCCGGGGGGCGCCTGCAGAAGGCAGCGGAAGGCTGTTCACACGGGAGCCCGAGGGCTGGCCAGGGCAGATCCTCTAACTGAACACCGTTACGTAATTAGAGTCTGCTCCCAGCCTAGGAGACCAAGTGTAGGAGTAATTACCGCTGTGCGAGAACCCCAGCCCAAGGCAGGGAGAAGGGCGCTGTCCCTCCCAGGGCACCGAGCCCCTGCTGCGGCTCACCAGGCTCAGACGTGAGCCTGAGCTGAGGCCAGAGGTCACGTGCTTGAGTGGGGTCCCGGGGGTGGCCAGAAGCTCTGCATCCTGAGGACATCAGCCTCAGCAGGAAAGGCACCTGATACCCCAGGTCTGGCAGCAGCCCTGGCCACGGGGACACTCCCCTCTCCGGGCCTCGGTCTCCCCCTCTGCAGAGAAGGTTCCAGCCGGGGCTCAGCTTGCCTGGCCCCCAGGTCCTCTTCAGCCAGCAGAGAACAGAGGAACGAGAGGGGACAAGGCCTGGCACGAAGCCCTGCAGACCCACAGCCCAGGAGCCTCAAGGGCACCAGAAGAGACATGTGAATTCAAAGATACTGGTCGTCTCTGATTTTCTCCCAAGGATCTGAAAAATAACGTTTCCCAATCTCAACGGAGCCTTGAGAAACACGAGCCGACGCCAGGAACCTGTCTGCGATTATCACTTTAACCAACGTTATTTCAGCGCCTTTAGAAAAGAAAACGCAGTCGACGGGAGTCCGTCCGACTTCAGCACAAGGAGGCTCTTCACACAGGCCGGGGGTCTGAGGCCCAGGAGCAGGCGACGAGCTGCCCCCGGGGAACGCGACATCAGGGGAAGGGCCGGAAGGCTGGCGTCTTGCTATCTCCACGAGCCGGCCTGCTCTCCCGACATCCTGGAGACGCGCGCCGCCGGCAGCACCCTGGGAACCCGGCTCACGGGGCGGCTGCCACCATCCACCCAGCCCCACATCTCAGCACAATGACGTCAGCCCAGGCGGCCATCCCGGCTGCTGTGGCCGCGCGAAGAACGTTCCCAAAGCAGTTTGCTCAACACCTGACTTTCAGGCAACACAGGGCCCTGACAGGCACGGCTGCCGGCGCCTGACTCACCACCTGGCGGAGGCTCCAGCCCTGGCGCCCTTCTGTGCCCAAGACAAAGGCCCCGAAGCACCACCAGAGCCTGCATCCGCACGAAGGCTGGCAGAGAGGGCCCGTGCCAGCACATGCGCCTGCGCCTGCCCGGACCAGGCCCCGGGCCCCCAACACGCTCCCTGAGGACGGGGCCCCCGGACCCATCCTGACCCGCTCCCTGCAGACAGGCCCCCTGGGCCCATCCTGACCCGATCCCTGGGGACAGGGCCCCAGGGACCAACCTCACCCGCTCCCTGCGGACGGGGCCCTACCATCTGCAGTCGGGCAATCCACGTCCCTGAGAGGATGACTCAAACAGGAACCAGCCCTGACGGCCCGCCTGCAGTGGTCTCACGGACCCTGGGGGCCGCACATTCACACAGACCCCTCCACCTTCCCCTCCCCGCCCAGGGAGCAGGCCAGGAGGGGCAAAGAAAGCACGGTGAGGGACACGGACACAGAGGGGATGTGCTGAGGGCACCTCAGAGTCGGGGTCCCGAGGAGCCCTCCCCCCGCTGGACACCGTGTGGGGTCCCTGGGCTTGGTCACCTGGGCCCACACAGGCACACGGTGTCCTGCCCTCACACATTCATTCCTGCATTCCTTCATCCAACATGCTGCCACCAGGCTGCGCAGCCCCGGTGCGGCCGACCCAAGTGTGGAGTGTGACCCCCGGGGACAGCAAGCACGGAGAACACGGAAACGCATGGCAGGGCGCGCGCAGGAAGGGAGAGTGCGGGGTGGGGTAGGGGTGGGGGGACCCTCTCCTCCCCCGTGTCAACACTCCCCCCCCACCGCGGCCTCCTCACGCCCAGAGTCCCTTCGAGCGGTGGTCGACTCTGGGCGTGCACCTTCTATTCAGCTGGGGGTTTCTGGGAAGCCTGGGGCCAGACCAGCTTCCTGACCGAGTGTCTCCACGGACTCACGTCTTCCCGGAAGCGCAGAACGGAACGGTATTTGGAAATGGGATCTTTGCGATGGAGTCGGTTATGCGGAGACCACACTGGAGGAGGTGAAGGCAAGGCCAGCAGGGCTGCAGCCACCAGCCCCGGGACACCAGAGCTGCTGGCCAATCGCAGACACAGGAAAAGGCCAAGGACACCCCCCACGTGGAGGCCTCTGGAGGCAGCGTGGCCCCGCCAGCACCGACCCGAGAGAATACATTTCCGGGGCTCGAAGTCACCCATCTGGCAGTCCGTTACCCAGGAAACAAATCGGTGGGTGCCGCAGGCAGGAGTCCAGCCTGGCCCACACCTGCGGGGAAAAGACATGACTGCACATCTGAGGAATGTCTGTTATTCAGTGATGGCGGCAGTTGACAAGCGACACACGTGTCCACCAGAAGAACGGGACGGCATCTGCAGCAGAGAAGGGAGCAGGAGGAAGGGGTGTTTCACGGGGAAGGCGGACGCCGGTGGGTCTCGGGAGTGCACGAGGGGAACTTGAAGATTTCTGGCTGGGGGCCAGGGGAGGGAATGGTCCCATGGCCTCCTCAGCAGGAACCCTTCAGAGGCGAGCCTGGGGGCAGGGCAGGTGGGGCGCCATCAGGGACAAGGGACAGTCAGGGGCTCGGAGTGGGGCCCTTGGACTCGGGCAGGGCCCAGGCCTGCAGTGGGCTCGCTGCTCCAGCCTGGCGGTCACCGCCTGCAGCGGCACGTTCTCCGTCGCCTCCCCGCACCGGCGCCGTGCGCCTGGACAACGGGCATGGGGGTAGGGACACCGGCCAGCCGTGGGGCCCACGGCGCGCCTAGCGAGGACGCCGTCCCCAGCCCGAGCTCTGGAACGGGCCTGCAGGCGGGGGCCGGAGCCGTCCACCCACGCACCCGGAGCGCACGGGGCCTAAGAAGCACCAACACCACTGGTCTGTTCCGTTTCTCCACCTAAACTCACCGCCCGGCAAGTCACGCCCATCGCACACACACCAGAGATCACACGAGGCACAGGGGTGCCCGGAAGTTTCCCGTCCTGCTCAGCTCAGGCATCCGGCCACACCCGGGGGCGCGCGCAGGCCTGGGGCTCCCATTTCCAACCCCACGAGCCTACAGGTCATCTGAGCAGCAGCCGACTCTGGGGTCCGGTACTCTGCTCTGGGGTGATGTCCCCATCCGTTTGAGGTTTCTCAGCCCGCTTCCCTGGGGTGAGTTCTGAGGTCAGCGGACAGGGCGGCGCACAGACCCCGCCTCCTGACGGGGAGCCCACCCAGCCCCTCCGGCCTCTCCCTGGCCTCCCCTTACCCGCAGCGCGTGCGTGCTCTTGGCCGGGCCGGGGGCGGGGCAGGGGGCCTGATAGGGACACGAGGGGCGGACACTGGACTTGCTGCAGGACCAGGACGGATATTTCCCCTTCAGATAACACTTACGAGCCTTGCAGCCACCGTCCCCAAACACAATGAGGAAAGCGTGATGGGGAAACGCCCAGGCACCCGCCCCGTCTTCCACGGGCAGCCAGAGCCCCACTCCGTTTTTCCCAGCACTTATTTTATTGCAAAAACGAGTCCGTCACAAACACCACTTTGTAAGCAGCTCATCTCACTTACGGGGAAGTAGTCTCTGGGCTGAGGACAAGGACGCACCCACGTCCCTCAGGCCTGGTGGTCCTGGCAAGATGGCCGTGCGACTCTGGCTGAGGGGACTTGGGCTCCCACCCGCAGCCCCTGTGGTCGCATCTGTCCCTTTCTGCGTCCCGTCCCTGCGACATGTCCACACCATGTGCTCCCGTGCAGAGAAGGGCCCAGGGTCCGATTCCGTTCAGCCACTCGTTCCCGGACAGACTCGCTGGGTGCTGCTCAGGCGTCCGTGAATCGTGAGGTCGGAGACATATCTGGGGCTCACGCTGGCTCAGCCACAAAGCCCAGAGTGCGTGGCGCCCAGACGCACTGCGGCGGCACCCCGAGGCTGGTGCCCACCCCCCACACCTCAGCCTGTGAGGGGCGCCGGCGTCCAGGCCCTGCCCGGGGCCCCGAGCTGCCGCTGCAGGCACCCAGGCCCCTGAGCCCACAGGACGTGGGCAGGAAGGCCCCGCACGGCCCACTCCCCGGACGAGCTCAGGGCCTCTGGCTGGGAGGCAGCCCCTTCCAATCCTCCAATCCAGGGTTTAAGTCCGAGTCCCCACGGTCTGGCCTCCAAAGCCTGGGCTTCCAACAATAAACGCCCATCGAGCTCCTGGGTCAGCCATGTGACTCCAGGGCGGGCCGGGCCTGCTCCCAGGGCCCAGACTGCTGGACAGCAGTGGCCCTGCGCCCCTTAACCGCACGAGCAGGTGGAGGGGAGCAACCTGGGCTCGGGGCCAAAGGGAGGCACAGCGGGCAGGGGGCCAGGGAAGCAGTGCGGGCACAACACGGGAGCAGCAAACAGGAAGGAGGTGTTCGATCCGAGCCCCTGGGAACCGGGAGGGCGGCCACTGCCCCCAAACAATGGAGAGATGTGGCCACGTGTTGGGCCGTAGAGCGGCTCCGGGTCCTCACACCTGCCAGGCGGTCTGCTGGGCGCTAGGTCGTGCAGAGGACCCGCGGGCCCACTGCCTGAGAGCGTGCCAAGATCATCTGCATGGTGGCCCTCCCCACCAGACTCAAGGCGATGACAGCAGGGACGGATCCTCAGAGCCCAGGGCACAGCTCCGGGCCGGGTCAGAGCTGGCCGCCGCAGTCCGGCTGCATCTGCTGGGCCAGCCGCTGCCCGATGGCCAGCAGGGGGCTGGCCCTGTAGGACGGACTGGCCAGCACCTCCCGAAACCGGGCCCTTTCCTCCTCCCTGGAAGAATAGAGATCAGAGCAGGTCAGCAGGGGTGCTAGGGACGGGCGTCAGCATGCCTCCCCTCAGCCACCCCACACCCAGGCACCTCAGGGGGAACTGGACACTGGAGTGGGTAGCCAGGCCAGGGTGACCACAGGACAGCACCTGGGGCCTATGGGTCACCACGGGGAGGCAGGCAGGGGAGCAGCAGTATGAGGGGCGGCACGCGCCCATGGGTTTGGGGCACCGGCCCCTCCTCCAGAGAGAAGGCTCTGGGCCCCCATCCCAGCCTTGCTGGGGAGCCGCTATTCCAAGCAGGAAGAAGCCCACAGACGTGGGGAACAGGGCCCTCTCCCTCCCTCCAGCTCTGCCGAATCAGACCGCGTCCCGCCAGCCGACACTGGCCCTTCTCGCACAGGGTGCCAGGGCGAGAGGCGCGATGGGAGATGGGAAGCCTTCCTCCAGGGGGAGGTCCTGAGTCCCCAGAGTCCACGGTGGTGGCCGACCTCTGGGCCCAGCCAGCCCCACTCAGACGTGCCAGGGCCAACTCGAGTCTGGTGGGTGCCCCTGAGGGACGACACCTCTGCACAAAAACTAAAGGGACTGGGTCCGAAACCTCAGGATGGCAATTCCAGAGGCAGTCTGGGCAGGGCGGGGGCAGGGCGGGCAAGGCCCAACCTCGAGGTGCCTTCCTGGCTGTCCACAGGAAGACCGAACCCACCGGACCGACTGCCCGAGCCGGGTGTCCGCTCCCAAGATGCCTGGGACGGCCGGGGGCTCTGGGCTCCAAGGGAGACCCCTGAGAGCTGGCAGCGCTGGTTCTGGAAGCTTCCGCTCCCCCTGCTGCCCTCGGAAGGCTCCTGGTCCTGCTGGAAACAGGCTGCTGCATGCCCGTAGAGGAGCTCTGGCCCAGCTGCCCACAGCGCCCAAGTGGACCAGGGTTGGGGGCACTTGGCCGGACGCCGGACATCACTGGGGGTGTGACGGGGGGGTTGGCGGGAGCAGTGGAGCCGCATTCTGGAGGCGGGCCCTACTCACAGGAGCTGCAGCCTCTGCGCGGCGCTCATGCGGCTCAACTCGGCGGGCCGGGGCCTGCTGCTCACCCTCACCCTGCTGGGGACACAGAGACACAGGTCAGCACGGCCCCCCACACCCCTCCTCACTGTGGAAGTCCCCACAGGACCCAGCACAGCCCACCTCCCCGGGGAGCTGGCATCGAGAGACACGTCTACGCGGCAGGAAGGAGAAAACCAGAGCCCCGAGCCAACACCTAAATTTAGCCTCCAGACCAGGAGGCCTCATCCTTTATTCATGTTTTCTGATAAAATATGAATGAAAGACCCGTCTCCTGGGTCGGAGTCAGCACCTGCACCCGCCCCTCCTCCCCCGCTCACACAGACTCGGGTGCCCACCCTCAGGCAGGCCCGCCAAGACCGCCACGTGAGTCCTGACTCCAAGTCACCCTCAGCCCCAGGCCACCGCGCCTCTGCTCCTCTCACTGCTCACCCTGTTTACCCGGGAGTCCCTTGCAGGCCCTGGCATCCCAGGCTTTGGGCCCCACCCCCAACCATCTATAAAATGGTAAAATCGGGGCTCCTGGGTGGCTCAGTTGGTTAAGCGTCCGACTTTGGCTCAAGTCATGATCCCACAAGTCCCTGGGTTTGAGCCCCGCGTCGGGCTCTGTGCTGACAGCTCGGAGCCTGGAGCTGCTTCAGATTCTGTGTCTCCCTCTCTCTCTGCACCTCCCCTGCGGTCTCTCTCAAAATAAAGACAAAAAAAAAAAGATTTTTAAATAAAAATAAAAAAAATAAAATGGAAAAATCCACTGAGGTCTGCACACCCTCCACCTGTCAGCATAGACTCCTCTGGGGGTGCCCCCGGTGCCTGTGGGCCAGGTGACCTCCTAGCAGGGTGGGAGGCCAGGACGGTCACTGGGCCTCAGGGCGTGGCTGGAGCCCGGTAAGCGGCTCCGGGGGAGGCCCAGAGGGCGCCGTGGCACCGTCTCCAGCCAGCTCTCTCCAGCCTCAGCCGCCGGCGCATGGCCGCTCTGGGTTATTGGCGGCGGCAACCCCAAGACGTGGTCAAGGCCACCAGGACCACACAGTATTGGCCTCGCCGCTGTGGCCTGGTGGCTCGGCTGCGTGGGGCCCCTGCCCCGGCTTCTCACAAAGGAAAAGACGGCCTTCGCCTGACACTCTTGCCCAGAGGACTGACTTCTAGAGACGCTAGCCCTCCCCCGACGAGCACCATGACTGTCCGAGTGCCGGCTCAGGTCCGGAGCCCTGTGCGGCGCCCACACGGACGGAGGCTGGGACACGGCACATGCAGGCGTGCTCCAACAGCCCAGAGCCCCGGGTCCCCTGCTGCCTCCGCCGTGAGGCCACGTCATGGATGTGGAACGAGCTTCCAGCGGCCCAGGGCCTTGGTCAGGGTGTCCCGGTGGGTGCCTGGGGAGCCCTGCATTCAAGTCTGGGTGTCCGGGACCCCAAGGCCATCTCCACACACGACAGCAGTCACGGGCCGTCTGCGAAGTCCGCTCACTCGGGGGGGGGGGGTGTACCCCCAGCAGCACAGCCTCCTCCCTGACTCCGAGGAATCGGCCCCGGGGAAGGCTGGGAAGAGCCCGGACACTTCCCGTGCTGAACGCTGAAGGGCTGGCCTGCCCTTGGGGAGATGGGGCTGGGGGCTCCAGGCAGGGCACCAGCGGGCGGGAAGTGGGTATAGGGACCCAAGGCGACGCGCGCAGCCGCCGGGGGTGGGGTGCACACAGCAAGGTGAGCGCCGTCACCTGTACCCCGGGCCGTGCCCTCCTCCCGCCCCCATCGGGAGAGGCACGTAGGACCCTCCTGAGCCCTGCCCCCCGGCGTCTCCCGTGGCTGATCTTAGCCTGGAGCCTTTCGCCATGACAAGCCAGGAGCGGGAACCTAACAGCCTTCGGGGAGTTCTGAGTCCCAGGGAATTACTGAGCCCAAGAGTGCTCCTGGGGCCCCCGACTCAGAGCCAGTTAGGAGTGAGGACGGTCTCAGGGCGCCTGGCTGGCTCAGTCAGCGGACTGTACGACTCTTGATCTTGGGGCTGTGGGTTCAGGCCCCACGTTGCACGTGGATATTACTTTAAGAAACAAAAAAAGGAGTCTCATAAACTGTCCCCGCAACCCCACGGGAACACACGGGGTGCGCGCACCCACAGCAAGACGGATGGGGGCTCCCTGCGGAAAGGTGATTCTAGGGCCGGGCAGGAAATGCCCAGGTGAGCCTTTTGCACGCAGTGACCCAGACAGGAAGGACGTGCTCAAACACAACGCCACCTGGATGGGCGTGTCAGAGGGACCCCGGAGCCACCTGAGGGAGCTCCCAGCGGCCAGAGCTGGGTCAGTCCTGGCAAGAGTGAGGTCGTGGTGGATTCTGGCCCACGGTATAAAATAAATACGCACGCGTCCAGACTGACATCCGTAAACGATCCAGTCACACCCTGATACATAAGCTGTATCTATTCTCCTCCGAAGGAGAATCCCACATTGTCTACGTGGCTGCTCCGACCCCAGGGCGCCGAGCCCACCTCCCTAGTCCTCAGGTGTGGGCTCTGCACGGCAACCCCTTTCCACGGGGGACAGTGCGGGGAGGGGAAGGAGTCCCATGGATGGGGACATCCGGCAGACCCATCTCTGCCAGGTGACCATGGCCAACATCAGCGGTGACAGGCCACGCTGAGGGTACCCACATGGGCCGGATGGGAAGAGATGGGCGCGTCCCCCCAACAAGCCAGGGCCCCAGTCCCATCACGAG